>PVIR01027464.1:0-22857 GCA_004026965.1 Petromus typicus | reverse complement strand
AGATATTCTTCACTTTCCCAGTAGGTTATTTTTCAATGCTGTGAATAGGGTGCAGGGGTATGGTGTTTGAGCAGTTGGAATGTGGTGAACTGGCTGGAGTGTGGTGACCCATGGTCCATTTTGGTGGATGAACAGGGTGGTGTGACATCTCCATTGGGAGGGGTGGAACTTCCAGTAGTTTTGTAGTCTGGATAGTTGAAGATGAGGTTGTCAGCAGGTCACCAATATCTGATGAGTCTGCTTGTTTTGTTGTCTGTCTTCTTTGTCTTCTTGTAGCCTGTGGCGGTCACCATTGAAGTGTAGGCTGTACATCCAATATGAGGAAGGGTTGTGCCTTTCTCTGACTTTCTTTCTTTTGTCTCTTTTTTTTTTTTTATAAGATTGGCTAGGAGTTTATCAATTTTATTTAAACTTTCAAAGAACCAACTCTTCACTGATTTTATGTATTGTTATTTTAGTCTCTATTGTATTAATTTCTGCTCTGATCTTTATAATTTCCTCCATTGTATGAGCTTTGGGCTTGAATAGTTCTTTTTCTAGAAGGTTGAGTTTCAATATTAGCTTATTTATTTCAGCTTGTTCTGTTTATATGATGTGGAATTTACCATAAATTTTCTCCTTAGAATTACTTTCATTGTAACCTATAAGATCTGGTATGTTGTATCAGTATTATCATGCAATTATACATACTATTTAATTTATTCCTTAATTTAATCTGTGACTTTGGTTGTTAAGGAAAGTGTTGTTTAATTTTCATGTGTTTTTTGAGTTTTTGTGGTTTCTTTTGTCATTCATTTAAAATTTCATTTCACTGTGTTCAGATAATATGCATGTGATAATTTTAGTTCCTTTGTATTTACTTAAGCATGTTCTTACTTCGGAGAACACGCTATGTGCAGCTGAGACGAATGTGCGTTCTGATGTTGTGGAGTTGATTGTAGATATCCACTAAATTCCTTTGTTCACAGGTTTGGGTCAGTTCTCCTATTTCTTTGTTGAATTTTTTCTTATTGAGCACTCTACTTGTGACAGTGGATTGAGGTCTCCAATTACAAATACATTAGTACTTATTTGATTTTTTGATATCTGTTACTATTTCTTTTACATAGTAGATTGAAATGGTTTTTGACTCATATATTTATGATTGTTATCGCTTCCTCCTGAATTTCTTCCTTTATAAGGATATAATGACCTTCTTTGTCTCTCTTGTTCAGTCTTCACTTAAAAAATCCTTGTTTGTAACTACAACAACTCCACCCTGATTTTTCCCAGTTCCTGTGTCATGGAGTATAGTTTTCTATCCTTTGGCTTTCAGCCTATGAATTTCTTGTAGAGTAAAGTGGGTTTTTTTTTTTCTGTTGTTGTTTGTTTGTTTTTGAGACAGGGTCTCGCTTTGTAGTTCAGGCTGGCCCTGAGCTCAGCCTCCAACTCACATCACAGCAATCCTCCTGCCTCTGCCTCCTAAGTGCTGGGATTACAGGCGTGAGCCACCATGCCCGGCACTGTGGTATGTGTTGCTGATTGCTGCTGGGTGTGAGTCTCCATGCCCAGTATTGTATGTGGTTACCTGGAATCGAACCTGGGCCCTTGCACTTGCAAGACAGGTGCCAGAATCACTGAACTAATTCCCTGGCCCTAAGGTGTGTTTTTTTATGCAGCTTTTCTCTGAGTCTGTTCTTTTGATTGGCAAGTTGAGACCATTTACATTCAGGACTATAATTGAAATGTGAAATGGCATTTGTATTATCTTTGCTTATTTTTTTCGTATTATTTACCTTTTGTTTGTTCCCTGCCTTTTTCTTTTCTTTAATTATTTGCCTTATGTGGTGACTTCTTTCTATTGGTTTTCTTGTAATTACCCCTTTCAAAAATATACTTCAGGATATTAGTACTTAAGGAAAGTGGGTTTAGTACTCATGAATTTCTTCAGGTATTCTCTGTCACAGAAACATCTTATTTAAACAATGATTTTGAAAGACAGTTTTGCAGGGTACATCAATGTGAATTGGAGATTCTTTTCTTTCAGAACTTGAAATACTTCATTCCAAGCTCTCTCTGACTTAAGGATTTACATTGACAAGTCTGCTATAATTTTCCTGGGCATTACTTTATAGCTGATTTGTTTCTTTAACAGCTTTGAATATTCTGTTCTTGTACTGAATTTCTGAAATCTTGATAATTACATGCCTTGGTGTGTACATTTTGATCTTAGCTCTTTGAAGTTCCATATGTTTCCTTTTCTTGTATCTCTTTTTCCATGTTTGGGAAACTTTATGCCATTACTTCTGTGAATACATTTTTATGGCATTTGTATTATCTTCAGCTTTCTCATGAATTCTGATCAATCTTCTATTGTTTTTGTTTGTGTCATCTTGCAGCTGTTTGATTTTTCATAGTCTCATGTTATTTTTAGATATCATTCTCTTCATGGTTGTTAACAAACTTGTCTTCTAGATTAGAAATTCTGTCCTCACTTTTTTCAAACTGTTACAGAATTTGTTTTATGGACTCCATTTTTTTACTATGTTGGATATTCCTGGTTTCCAGCATTTTCCTAAGCTTTTCTATTTTATCCATGTCTACTTTAGATTCATGGAGCATGTCCTTCATTTTGATCATTATTTCTTTTTATTTTTCTTTTTTAACCAGAGAGGATTATAGTCTCTATAACTTTATGTGTCTATTTTATTTTTATTCATGTTACTATCATTTCAGAAAATTGAGGTGAGTGGCTTTCTATTTCCCCTATCTTATTGGTCCCTTGACTTGTCATAGGTAGGATGGAAGTCTGGGATTGTATTTTGCTTCTGTGTCTTGTCATTTCTATTTTTGTTGCTGTTGCTTTTGTTTTCTGTGTTGAGGCTTATGAATCTCTTATGGCAGATGGCTTTATCAGCAATAATAGACGTGTTCCTGCAAAATGTCTGTTCTTCAGAGATTCTTCTCGGTATATGTAGTTCTTGGTCTTTGTATCTGTCCCATTACCCTATTTTCCCACTTTACTAAGGATCAGAAGTTTCTATCTATTTGGCTCGGTACTCAGTCCTTTGGTACTGGACTATGGACCCAGACAATCTCAGTGTTGCATACAAAGGAGAATAGATGATTACAACAAATATGACATCCTTGCTAAAGTAGTGTTTATAGCATCCAGCACATGCTAGAAACTGAGAAACTGTGGTAACTAATAAAGAACAATAGGAGCAACATCTTTAGATGTAATAATAAACATTCATCAGGTACTTGTATGCACTGAGTTTCTCCTCAGTGATGTGATTTTACTCTGAGAGGGGTGCTTTCAGAGGTGGCAAAATAAAGATAAATGTAGGGAAATGTAGTCAATGCAAGATTGTAAGACATCAGTTGATCACAAAGCTTTTGAAACTGGAGAAGGTAGGACAAAAAGCATGAAGGGTAATGGAAAAGAATATTAGAGCAAGCCAGAAAGACAAAATATGATTTTCACTTACATGAAAATAGCATAAAATCAATAAATTAGGTGAGAAAAATGAGAAGTCTAGCAGAAAAAGATAAAAACCTGTACAATGAAGGAAAAGAAAACAACCAACCAGACAAAAAAGGGAATGAAACCATGCAGAAAAAAAGAGAAAATAATAACATTTCTCTAGAGTCCAAAATTTCTCTTATAGTGTCCGAGGGCAACTAATATCCCCAAACTCTGCCCTGTAACCATGCCAGTTCTGCAGTAGGATTATTGCTAGATATGGGGCTGATCTTGTTGGAACTGGGGCTGTGGCCAATCATCTTTTTGGATGTCTCACACCAGGCCACCCAAGCCTCCTTACTTAAGTTGCTGTGGCACCTTCAGGGAGGGACAGTCTGAGGTGCGCCCAGTCCACTGAGCAGTTGGCTCCAGTCAGTTTGTGCACGACTTTCTCTAATTCACGTCCGTTGACACTTCCTTATTCTTTCCCACTGCCTGTTGCAAGGCAGGATGGGAGTTGTTATGTTCTTTCCACCATATATAGCCCCTTCGAATCAATTCCTCTCTAGAAGATTAAATACTAACCTCCTGAGGATGTTCCATCTTTCTCTTCAGCCATTGGCTCCACATCTTTCCCCACCTCTGCTGGGCTGTGGTCCTTAAGTTTGCTTTCACTATATTTTCCAATTAGTTACCAGGGTACACAGTAGAGAAAAAAAATAAGGGAGATGCTGGTTGCTTATCCAACAAGAAAGGGGCAGATTTCTGGTCACTCACCTCTGTATGTGTCAGAAGAACTTGCTTCCAAGTGCAGCATCCTGTGTGGAGGAAGGCAAAATAAACAAGAGCCTTTCCCTCCAAGTCTATCCTGTGTGTCTTGAGATAACCACAATTATTCAGTCCATTAGTTGCTTGGAGACTTCCAAGTATGGCAATTCTCACTCAGTCCTGCCCATACTGTTGGTAGCTTTATGATACGATATGCTGTTTTATTAAGTCCTGTGCCTCTATTTTATTTCATTTATCAATATCTAAACTTCAGATTGACTTGACATCAGAATATATATCCTGTCAATTCAATTGACTTTTCTCTGAGTAGATCCAACACATTTCTTCCTTTATTCAGCCATGATCAATATCTATTTTATCCTCTTTTATAGTTTGTTTTTCATTTCGGAGAAACTATGTGGTATTTAAGCTTGTGTATTGGAATTATTTCACTTAAAATGGTTTCCAGGTGTATCCACATACCTATGAATGACACAGAATTTTTTTTATTTGAAGCAGTGTAATTCTTCACTATATGTAAATACCAAACTTTATCCATTCATCTCTTAATGGGCATATAGACTATTTTAAAGAATTAGATGTTCTGAATTGTGCTGCTATAAACAGGGATATGTGTGCATCACTGAAGCATGACACCTTTAACTTTTGGGAAGGTACCTAGAGGGAGACTGTTTCAAATACAAACCATAACAAATGTAAAATAAAAGGTACAAAAGTAATAGAAACTCAGAGAGAAGGAGCGTGGTCTCAAGGAGAATCAATAACAATTCAATAATGACAGAGCTGTGGTTTTCAACCTTTGCTCCATGAACTTTAAAATATACCCACTTGCAGCCCCCAAACAAGAAGAAAAAATAATCATGGATTTCTTGATATAAGCCTGATAATTTTTAATAGTTTGCCTCATAATTATTATGGCATTGCAGTTGAAATCCAGTTCAATGGCCAATGAAAGTGAGATCAGTGTTCAGAAAAGGGGAATTTTTCCACCTGTAAAAAAAGCTATAGCATCTCTATGTATAACTCATCAGGTTTTTATTAAGACATTTGAATGTAAGAATTTATTTGAAATGCCTTGTAAACCATTCAGTCCATTAAAATACAGAACAATATTCACTCTCCTACTAGACTGAGAGTCCTTTGATCATATAGTTCACATCCTATTTATCTTTCTCCACACTTTCTAGCATAGGATTTGTCATGTAGTAGATAGGCAATATATTTCAGCCAAAAGGTAAATGAATAAATACATGTACAGTACAAATAAATACAAACTGAGTTCTTGAAACAGCAGTGAAACAGAAAAAGAGATTAAAGGAAAAGAATAACCTTATGGTTTATATTCAAAGGAAAGTTTATAAGCGTATATGAGTTTATGGAGTAATTCAAATTAAGTTGATTTATTGCAACTTTCAAACAAAATGTGAATAAGCCTTAAAAATATGTACAGAAACATGTCTCTGATTTTGAATGTTTCAGCAGAGAGCACAGCTTGGTGCAAAGACAATTTAAACAATGGTAGATTTCCAGGGAAAAAAGGTCAATATTTAAAGTTAGAGAACAGTGAAATTCTTGGAAAGTAGTCAGATTTTCTTTGGAGTCTCCTACTTTTATTTTTAAAAGGTCTGAATTTGGATATAACCATGTATATTTATGCATGGGTGTAGGCAATGGGTGTGTCAGTTTAGACATCATTAAACCATTGGGATAAAATAAGTATAATACAAAAATGATGAACAAATTCTAAATTTAATTTCTAAAGTTGCTTCTAGCATGATGGAGGAAGAAAGATACAAAATTATAACATGGTGTTTTCTGTCTTCCCTTTGCAATTTCGAAGAAATATTAGAAGAAAATATGACCTGTGTATTTGCAGTCAAGGATAAAGGAATCTTTTTGTGTTTTCATTACAATTTGATTTATTATCTGTCATTAGCTCATCTTCATTCTGCCTCTGATACGCTTCTATTTAATCACTTTACAGAAAGAATTAACATGTCTCCACTCACTACTACCATGGGAAAGAAAGAGAGATGATGATAAGGGAAAAAAGAGGAGCAGAAACAGTACCCCCAAGGCGATACTGTCCATAATAAAATTATCTCTGATCAAAAATACACAGGCTTCAGAATTTGACTAGAATTCCCTTCTAGAAACACAAGATAAGTCATGTGTAGCATCAGAAATCTGACATCAAAGGATGACAGCACTATTCTGAGTGATGCATGTCCATGAAGGACAGTCTGGAAAAATAGAAATGTGATGAGTAGACAGGAGCAAGGAGAAATGCTCCACCTTATCAGGTAAGAGTACTAGGTAAAATTCTTGGATGCTTCTGGCCTCCTAGAACAATATCAGTAGAGAGAAAAGCCAAATAAGTGATTAAAGTAGAGGGAAAGTAAGGGGCTTACCGGAGCCACAGAGATATTCACAACGTCTGCCACCTGATACCAAATTCTTCCTAAGTTTACCTAAGTGATAATAGCCAAGACTACTTTTAAAAGATGCTATTTAACAAATATTTCAGGCAAAGGAAGAGAAATAGAAGAAAAGGGAAAAAGACAAGAAGCCCACTCTCTGAGCTGATTCAGTGGTTCAAGAATTCTCAGCCATTTACTTGAGTAATTCTGCTACCTTGAATTCAAAAGAAAGTATTAAATACATATAGTTTGTAAGCTGAGCAAAAAAGAATAAAATTAGAGCTATATTTTTGAAGAAGACAAGGAAAACACATATTAAATTTGCACCTGGTCCCTGCCACATACATCTTCGTGGTCTTCATGTCTTCAACTGCTGACAGTTCTGGATTTCAGATAGCAAGTCTGAGTCCTGACTGTATCAGCAATAATCCATGTTACACTGAACTTTAGATAGATGAATTGTCCCTAGGGTACCACAAACAATGATTTAAACTATAAAAGTTTTAAAGTATAGGATGTTTTAAGGTCCCTTATCATTTGATTAAAGAATTAGATGCTACAATATTTATAATATTCCTGGAAATAGTAGTTATGGGAAACAGGGTAAGAGAACACAGCTAGAACCCTCATGACAAGCTCCAGTCCCCCATAAGTCCCACAGGAAAAGAATTAACAAACAACAAAGTTGGAGCCTTGAGAGAAGGCTGAGCCTGGCCTTGACTCTTGCTATTCTGAACAGTAGCAGCAGAAAGGCTCAATCCCTCCAGATAGCCGCATCATTATTTGGTACCAAGCCTTCACACTCATAATCCTAGCTTGCATAAAACTAGCATATATGAGACAGGGTGGTCCCAAGCCTTCACACCCAAAACCCTAGCATAAATAAGGCAGGACAGTTGTGTACAATAATCCCTGTAGTTGAAGACATCCTTAAATCTGAGTATGTAAGTCAAGTAAGTAAGGTGTCAGCAGTTCACAAGTAGTCAAAGGATATTCTCTTTTTTTTTCCAGCCAGAAAAATCTTAACTAAATATTCCTATGAAAGATAAGATAAGAATCCATTGTAGACCTATCAATTCAAAGAAACTGATTACCTTTCTGAGGCAGGGATTTAGCTCAGTGGTTCCGCACCTGTCTTGTTAGTACAAGGTCCCTAGTTAGATCCTTGGTAATCATGTACCATAATACGGGGTGTGGAGACTCACACCCACCAGCAATCAGTAAGAAGAGCCCACATTGTTTCATTTTCTCTTTTAAATTAACTTTATAGCATTTATTCTGAGTAATTGTTGTAATTGTTAAGATGAACTCGATGTAGCCACAGCTGCTTTCTTCTTTGCTCTTGGAATCCATGACTGAATATGCAATATACACTTTTTAGATGTCTCATCTGCTCAGTTCAGGTGGTATTTTCTCCTGTACCCTTGGCATTTCAGTTAGTGTACAGTGCTTTCTCTTGCCCTTGGCAGCCTAGCTACATCTGCCAGAGGCTGGTATCAGATAATGTTTTCTAAACAGTGACTTCCCTCATCAGCTGTCATGTTCCACCAAAACAAAAATGTTTTCTTCCACCTTGACTCATTGTTTTTTAATGTTTCACTGTCTTTCTTCCTTCCTTCCTTCCTTCCTTTTCTTTCTCTTTCTTTTCTTCCTGGTATTGGGGATCAAACTAAGGACCTTGTGCCTACAAGGCAGGCACAATACCACAAAGATAAATCTCTAGTCTCAAGTTTCATTTCTTAGTCAGCCACAGAAAAAAGTAAAAAAAAAAAAAAATCTAAACGGTACATCAGCCTCTGACCACTCTTTCATATTTGCTGTAATAATACAAAAGACAGAAAATATCTTGCTCCAGTATTGAGAAATTCTTGACGCTTTACATCTTAAAGATAGTAATAATAATGAATTATATAATAAAATGAATACCAACAGATTCGTTTTCATGTGATCCAACTTGAGAAGACAGAATTTATAGCTTCCATAAGAGCTTAGAGGTTTCTCTTTTGTTCTCCAGTTGGTGTAAGAGTGAGAGTATCTAAGAAAAAAATAAGTTAGTTTTCCCATGATGGTATGTAAGAGAAGTGTCATTTATTAGCAGGAAAAGGCCTGAATTCTAGAGGCTCCTTCACAAAGGCAGAGCTGTAAAGAGGGGAAGGATGGCAAAAATGATCCAGAAAATTGAGCTGAGTGGAAAGCACAGGTGGAAAAAATAGCCTAATGAAACTCTAGATGATAAACGGCAATAAGTTCTTTATGAATTAAGCATGAGTCATTGGGAAAAGGTTAAAAATTTTGCATTTGCATCATCTTTTAGATTCTATGTGTGTGAACAACTGCGTGCCATGAAATTATTTCTGGAAAGACACTTCCTAGAGGTTATGTGGCAACTAACAGATTACTTTAAAATGCACTACCAGATGGCCAGCTGGTTACAGTATGTTCCCATTATTAATTTTGAGTGTTGAGTTGGCAGATTCTGTTCACCAGCAATGTCATGTTTTACTTTGAAAATTATTACTATATCTAGACACTTCACATGAGTTAAAAGTCTAACTTTTCCAGAGAGATTCAAGTCTAAATTAAAAATCTAAATTTGAATTTGTACTGAGTGTCAATATGATTTTCCCACTGCAGAGAGTTTTAGTGAAAAATTTAGTTCTTTATATCCTTAATTGATGATAAAAATTTACATAGAGGATTGATTTAGATGCCAAGTGGTTTTTCCCAATTTGGCACATCCATAAGTCACATATAATAACTTCCAGATAACATCTTTTTTTTAAGGAAAATCTAGATAAGGTGCACAATGACAACCAGGAGTTTAAAACTGAAATAAAATATGGCAAACCTACAGTGATATTTCATATTTCCATGGATTTATAGTTTTCTATAAACTAATCTGAGCATATTTAAGTGATAAAAATGTGATTTTTTTGCATAAGACAGTTATGTTGGTAAGAAAAAGATACCATCTTTTCCTAATCCACTGCAAGGTTCACAATGGTAACAAAGGACAAATTAATATGATAAAAGCATGGCACATGTGTGATCCAAAACGATAAGTGACACAAGAGCTTTCAGAAACAAAGGCTCCAGAAAGTCTGTATACATACAGTGCTTCTTATGTTATTAGAAAGTAGAGTTGTGGGAAAACAGGAACAGACAGAAAGGGGCATAATCTGACCACAATAAGCTAGGAAAAGGGGAGTCAGTGAGGTTCATTGGGTCAGATTCTTTTCTGTGTCACTGTATGATATTTTTTTTCTTCCTAGATAAGGGGCAAGATACCTATCACATGAGTGTCTGTTGACCTTTCAGAGACCAGAGAATTTTTTCATAGACAGTCCTCATCCAGAAAGTCAAAGAATGACATATTTTAGAATACAGGGTGACATATTTTATAATACAGTGTCCTGCATCCTATAGGTTAATTTTGTGTCAACTTGCTAGGCCATGCTGCCCATTTGTTTGGTCAAACAGCAGTTTAAATGTAACTGAAAACATATATTTAAACATGATTAACATTTAAATAAGTATATACACTTTCAGTAGCAGATTACACTTCATAGTGTGAATCTGACCCATCAATTCAAAGTCTTAAATGAAAAGACTGAGATATCTTAAAGAGGAATCAATTCTACTTTAAGATTGCCTTCAAATCAAAACACATCTTCCACTCTGGCTGAAATTTCCAGGCAGCTGTAGAAAAGCCCTACAGATTTAAGATTTGCCATAATATCCCTTTCCTTGTAGTGGTATCTGCATGTATATTTATGTGTGTGTGTGTGTGCCTCTTCTCTTTATTCTGTTTCTTTGAAGACCTACAGATATAGTTAGGATGAGTAACTTCACAGTCTTAAATTATTAAATAAATTATATTAACATTATTTGAAGAATAACAAAGCCTTGTAAATATATGTATTCACTTAGCAAACGTTTTACCAAGTTGAAGAAATGTGAGTAGAAATACATGAGTCCAAGTAAATGCATGTCGCCAGTTACAGGAAGAGTGGCACTGTCTTGGTTTCACATTTAATTGTCCAGCTGTTTTTGTTGTTAGTGACAACACTTGCTAGTTAGAACAAGCACTACCAGCCTCAAGTGAAGTTCTGACAATGTTAACCTTTTTATCCAGAACATCCTTCATAGAAATGCAGTCCAAGCATTTCTATGGCTGTGGGTAGTGTACCACTAGAAATTTTGCCAAGACTGAAAATTATTAGAAAATTTCCAAAGGCTGAGTCTAAATATGAATTCTACCTGAAAACTATTCTGCTGAGATGTACAAAGGTGCATGTAATAATCATGAAATGTCTTGTTTTGGCTGCTATTCGATAAAAGTAACTGTAAAAGGTTTCCTGTCAGATTTTCTTTGTTAGCCTATTATTTATAATCTGTTTCTCAGCCAATAGATTTTTCAGTGTACCATCTTTTAATTCTAAGTTATCTAGACAGGTAGACTGAAATTTTGAAACACTAAATGAGGAAAATGAAGTTATTCACTTACATCTTTGCTCTACCATATGTTGTCTGAACTACAATGTCAACTCCGTGAGAATGTCTATTTTGAGGATTCTTCTTTGATCTTCCTTTAAAAGCCTAACTAATCTTTTCAGAGAGGGTTATATTGATCCATTGTATCAATATATTTACATCTGCATATATTTTCAAATTTGTTGTAGAAGCAACTGGGAAAATACTAGCTGATTTTAGAGTTAATTTTTAAAGTGCTTCATTCTGGAACAAATCAACATTGTTTGAAATAAACTAAGTTGCAAAAACACAAAAGGACACACTAAAGAAATCCCCAGACCAGTGGTAGGCATTACTTTCACCATTTACCCTTTTCACACAGTTGTTCTTTTTTTTTTTTTTTTTTTGGGACCATAGAAAAAATATCTGGGATATGAATGTACTAGGACATTAGACTAAAACATATAAATGTGATTCATATTTTGTCCCAGTCAAGTCTCATGAAGTTTATTTTTAATGAATTATTAATCTTTCTAAGTTTCACTCTACCAATTTCATTATTCTAATCTAATACAACTTCCTTTCATATTTATATCAGATAGGAGCTTTTCTTGTAAGGCCAAAGAAAGAAAAATATTTCATTTGCTCAGGACCAGGCTGAACCAACAAACCTGGGAGGGTGAGTTTAAGTTGTCAAAAGAAAGAGACACAGAATTAAAAAAAAAAAAACAAAAAAAAAAAAACAGCTCAGACTAAACATTTACACACTGTCTATCTGGACTTGACTTTGACCAGTCTCTTTTAATCTCTGGCAAGATGTGCAGACAGCAGAGTCAGTGGTCCTAAGGAGTGCCAGATTCCCGTTGAGGGACCTAGGTGGCCATGGGCATCTGACTATCTCTGGAAAGATTCAGAAAGTCTGAATAAACATCAACATTTTCATAAGGAAGCTGAGGAATTCCAGATGCACCAACTCAGGGAGACAAAGGCTCTGGAAAGGAAACGGTGCCAGATACTCCTACACCTCTTGGACAGATATTCATATTTCCTACCAAGGACATCTACGTGCACCCAAATATGAACACTGCACTAACATCACTTTCACAGTCCAGTTCAGGAAAACCACATTTTGATTCCAGAAACTTGGAAAGCTGACCAAAGGAGTCTACCTATGAAAATTTCAGGCTGCTTTCCCTCAATCTTGAGACAAGAATGACAGAAATATTTTTTTCCTCAAGAAAGAGAACTCCATTGATGTGGAAATTTTCCATTCTAGACAGGTCTGACTTCTAGAAGACCACATTCACTTAAAAAACGTGTATTGGACATGGTGGTGCACACCTGCAATAATAAAAGGTGAGAGAATGAAGCAAGAAGAATACTAGGGGTTTGAAACCAGCCTGAACTACATAGTGAAACATTGCCTTAAACCCCCACACACAGACACACACACAAGAGGACCAGAGATTTAGCTCAGTGATCCTGGCATCTGTCTGGAAAATGCAAGGTCCTGAGTTCGATCCCCAGTAACCACATAGCAAATGGCAAGTGTGGTGGTGCATGCCTGTATCCCAGCACTTAGAAGGCAGAAGCAAGATTGCTGTGAGTTCATTGCTTGCCTGGGCTCCATAGTGAGCTCAGGGCCAGCCTGAACTACAAAGTGAGATTCTATCTCAGAAAAAAAAAACAAAAAACAAACAGAAACAAAAGTTTTGTAAAGAGATAAGGGAAGAAGGATTGAAAGGGAAAGAAGATAATGAGGGGAAAATAATTAAGATATGTTATATACAGATATAAATTCTCTGTGATGAATGCGATCATTATGTATGGCAAAGGTGTACTAATAAAGTTAATTTTTGAAAAGCCTAAAACACCCTAAACTAAAGCAAAAACAAAGCCACATATAATAAAGCCAAACACACAGAAAAATGGCATGAAGGTTTTAAAGTATTGTTATACAATATTTTACAGGGAAGGGGATGTATTTTCATGAGAAATATAAGGCAGAATTGTTTTCAAATATACTCTCTTCCAGATTAACTATTCCTCATCTATCTAAACTTGTTACATGGGGAAATGTATTTTTAAATGTAATACAGCAGACTGAGAAAAAATGGTAGAGTGATAAGTCCAGCAGCATAGCTTATGTAAGACAAAGTGGAAAGAATCTGGAAATCAACAGTGCAGAGTAGAAACTGAGTGAGTGGAGAATGCACAGGAAGCATGAGGGAACTTACAGAGAAGAAAAGTGGACTTATTCCTACAGAAGAAGTAGCTCACGGACATAGACCAAACACCTTATGGTATAGTGGAACAGCTCCCCAGAGGGGAGGCAGCAAAAGCTTTTCTGCTCACTATGAAACAGAGAATGGATCTGGATCAGATTTTATTCAGTCAGAAGGAGCAGTGAGAACAAGAGACACTCTTTCCTGAGCAGCACCCAGAGTCAATAGTTGGTGAATGTGGTGGAATGGTCCAACAGATCAGCAGAGTAGGTGGAGTGACCATTTTATTTCAAAAGACAGGGGTTTGAACTCCTATGGCAAAACAGGCTCCAGGTCACTTCATGGACAATGCTCTGGAGTGGGAAGAAGAAAGAGCCATCCAATCACAGTGGACTCCTCGCATTTGGACAACAGACTGGGGAAAATTTTGCCAACAAGGTATTGTATCAAAACTACCCTGACTCCACTCCTACAAAGGACTAGAACTATCCCCTTGCTCTGTTACTGGAGATATAGATTGGCAAGCAACCTTGGCTGACAGTGCGATGAGTACTCTCTCTCTTATCCTGGAACCAGTGGCACAAATAGGAAAATGACCCTAGTCAGTGGTGAGATAATCTCCCACCTCCCTATGGCCAGAACATGAGAATAATCAGCGGTGTGGAACACAGCAGGCCTTGAAAAGTTCAGGAGGAGCGAACTGTTCACTGATCTGGGAGAAACCTCAAGCTAGCCAATCTAAGGGCACCAGAGAGGCTGGAAGAGCAGTGTGGAAATGGTCATGGTGTGGAGACAAAAGCAAGACTCCTGAGGTAAATCTGGAAAGCTGCTGGCTAAAGAAGAGTCACAGCCCGCACTTTAGGAGGTCAAAAATTGTCCTGTATTCAGCACTAATCTTGCTGTAGACTAAGAGGAGTACATAATACATTTTCAAGCATTTGACTCAGAATTGTGGACACCAGGGGAATTTTATTACTTTTCTTTGATTGCTCCACACCTTTTCCTTTTTCTATTTGGTTGCTTTTTTTTTTTTTTTTCTTTTGGTTGATTGGTTGGTTATGTGTTTTCTCATTATTTTTGTTATTTTCTATTGGTTTTCCTCTCAACAATGTCTCTTGATTTTATGACATTTCATGGGACAATAGTGTTTCCTGTCTTTTTGGTTTCCTGCAATATTCTTTTGCTTCTACCTACTTGTCCAATTTCGCAAAGCTTGGGTGTCCAACCTTTGAACTCCAGCCTTTGTTCTACTCTTTTTTTTCATGTATCTCTCTTTTTCCCCCTCTCTTCCTCTTAAATGCCCCTGCTCCAACAAAGGGCAAAGCCATTCTAGGTAAAATTTGCACACAGGTTTCTGGATTATGTTGGATTTTGTTGCAAAAGGTAGAGCTCTCTCATACAGTTAAAAATACCGAACTAATAGTTAGCACTTCAATTACACAGTTTCTAAGTTGCTAAGCTATGCTTGACACTATTATTTTTGTTAATTGTACTATTTTAACCAGGATGTCATTCATACCTATTGTAATTAGTTGTTCTTTCTTGTATGACACCACTATGATTGTCTGATGCCACCACCATTACCATAGTCCAATAATAAAAGACTGGGTACTGAACTATATAGATGGAAATTTCTTATCCTTAAGATCTTGGGATAGACACAAAGACCAAGAACCATCTAAATCTCAGACATCTCTGAGGAATGCACATTTTCTACAGAAGCCTTGATACTAGTGATAAAGGTATCTAATATAAAAAATCTACAAGCAACAACTCAGGGAAAAAAGTGAAAAAATAAAAAATGACAAGACATAGAAGAAGTTCTCCAGCTCATGCAGGACAAGTCCAGGGGACAATAAGAAAAAATCCAAAACCACACTCTTGAACTTTGTGAAATAATAGCAGCAAAGGAAAAAAAAAATCACGAATGAGGTTATAGAGAAAATAATCTTTCAGGTTAAAATAAAAAAGAACTGATAATCAAAATGAAAGACAGCTTAATTAATCTAGAGTAGAAAAACTAAAAAAAGAGAAGAGCTTAGGAAAATGATGGCTATCATGAATGTGTAATATAATTTAAAAATGGAATCTATGAAATAGCTTCAAATAGATATGTAGAAAATTAAAACTCCTTTGAAAGTGTACACAATTGTTTGAACCAAGGTAAGGATAAAAAATCAGATCTAGAAGACAGGATTGTGGTTACTTATCATGAAAAGGAACATATCTTAAAAACATCAAGAGACCATAAAAATCAATACAACAATTTCAAGATGATGCAAAGAACAAAAATTGATTAAAGTCAATCAGAAGGCTGGAGCCAGAACAAAACCATAAAAACATGTTCACAGAAGTAATGATAGAAAATTTCCCAAACAGAAAAACAATTAGACACACAAGAAGTGAAGCAAATAAAACTCTAAATAATCATGACCAAAATAAATCTACACCAAGAAATATAATTATCAAGATCCTAGAAATTTAGCACAAGAATTGAATACTACGAGCTGTTAGAGAAAAGGTACAAATACAAATCACCTATAAAGAAAAGCTCATTAGAATCACAGCAGATGTTTCAATACAAACCCTCAAAGCAAGGAGAGATTAGAGTGAAGCATTTCAAGCCTTAAAAGGAAATAACCACAACCCAGGATGATGTATCTTATAAAACTTTCAGAATCAATGGAGAGATAAGATCTGTCCATGACAAACAACAACTGAAGAAATTCATGAAAAACAATCCCAGCTGTACAAAATGTTCTGAAGAGCATTGTAGAAAGAGATAATGAAAACCACCATTCCAAGAACACAAATAGAAGCCACCTAAAAGGGCAACCAATTAAGGCAAAAGAGGGAACAAAAGAGAGTGAAAGAGTAAACAAAACAGGGGAAAGACAGGGAACCAACAACAAGAAAAATAATATGGCAAGGATAATACATACTTATCAGTTATAATGATACAAATAAATGGTTTTAGTTCATGAATGAAAAGAAACAGATTGGCAGAATGGATCAGGAAATAAGATATAATAATATGCTAAATATAAGAAACATATTTAATTCTAAAAGAAATTCACAGATTCAAATTCAAAGGATAGAAAACTATTCCATGCAACAGGAAACCAGAAACAAGAGGGAGGAGCTATCCCACTTGCAGATAATGTGAGCTACAAGCCAAGATTGTTCAAAAGAGACAAAAAAGGTCACTATATACCTGTTAAGGGAAAGCTTTTAGAAGAAGAAACAAAAACAATAAATATATATGCACCAATGTTGGTGTACCCAATTATATAAATCAAGTATTAACAGACACAAAAAATCTAATAAGGACTAACAGAATTTGAAAGGGAGATATCATACTTGATTATCACAAATAGACAGATCAAGTAGGCAATAATCAACAAAGAAATATGAAAACTGAACCAAGTCTGTGAAAAAGGAACTTAGTGAATCTTTATAGAATGCACCAACCTACAACATTAAAAAACATATTTTTCTCAGCTGCACATGGGATATTCTCCAAAATAGACAAGATACTAATGCATAGTATATGGTTAAGTAAATGCAAAGGAATTGAAATTATTCCATACATGTTATCTGATCACAGTAAAATGAAATTGGAAATGAATGGCAAAGGAAACTACAAAAACTTCAGAAACACATGGAAATTAAACAACACTCTCCTGAGCAACTAAAGGGTCACAGATGAAAGTAAAAAATAAATAAAATAGTATGTACAATTACATGATAAAAGTGATAAAAACTATTGAAACTTATGGGTACAATAAAATAAGTTCTAAAAGGGAAAATTATAGTGGTGAATTCACACAACAGGAAAACAGAATTGGTTGAAATATACAAGTTAATGTTAAAAACTCAAGCATCTAAAAAAGAACAAGTCAAGCCCAAAGGTCACACAAGGGAAGAAGTCACAGAGAGCAGGGCAGAAATTCACAAATCATGGACATGATCACAATGTGTACTTAAACTGTAACAATAAACTCAATTTACAACATATCATACAATAAGCATTGAAAAAAGAAACTAATACAATTGAGACTAAGATAACAATATAAAAATCAATGAATTGAGTCAATTCTTTCAAAGATTAAATAAAATTGATAAATCCCAGCTACTCTGATCAAAAATAGAAAATAAACTCTCAAATTCATGTAATTAGAAATGGAGAAATCATAAAGAGTTCTGTGGAAATGCAGGTCATCAGTATCTACTTCAAGAACCTGTACTGTAATACAATGGAAAATATAAAAAATGGGTAGATTCTTAGATATGTATGAATTACCAAGCTGCATCAAGAAGATATTAAAATTCTAAAAACTTATTACCAGTCAATGAAACTGAAAATGTAATTAAAAATTCACCAGCAAAATAATGCTCTGATCCTGATGGTTTTACTGAGAATGTTACAAAATCAGAAATAATTATAACCAGTTGTCCCTCAAAGAAAGTACTAATATCTAGAATATATAAATACTTGAAAAAATCAGACTCCCAAATATAAAAACCCAATCCACAAATCAGCATCTGAGATGATTACACAGTTATCTGATAAAGAGGTACAAGTAACAAATAAGTATATGAAAAATATTCAGCACCACAGTTCATTTGAAAGATGCAAAGTAAAACAATGCTGAGATTCCATCTCACTCCAGAAAGAATGGCTATTATCAACAAATGAACGAATAATAAATGCTGGCATGTCTGTGGAGAAATAGAAACCTTTCTCCAGTATTGGTGGGAGTGTAGACTGGTGGAAACACTGTGTAAATTAGTGTGCACTCACTATGGAATCAATGTGAAAACTAGGGTTTGAGGTCTCATTTAACCTAGCTATTCCCCCTGTTAGTATCTTCCCTGAAGAATTAACTGCCTCATACCACAGTAATATATACATATTGATATTTATAGCAGCCCAGTTTCTAATAGATCTGTCTTGGTAAGAAACTCAATGTCTATCAAATAAAGAATAAATGAGAAACACATTAAAAAAACCACACACACGATGGAGTACTATTTGGTCATAAAGAAAGATAATGAAGTACTACTCAGCAATAAAGAAGCATAAACTTGAGACATTTCTCAGTGAATGGATGTACCCTTACATCATTCTCATAGGTGAAATAAGTTAAACACAAATGTGTAAGTATTATATTGTCTTTCTCATGTGAGAAACAGAAACTGTAAATAAGAAGGAAAATGTATTATAGATATTGTGATATAAGAAGAAATTGTTGAAAATAGTACTGTGTTGGAAACTTTGTTAATAATCAAAATGTTTTATGCACAAAAGGATATGACTTTCTTTAGAAATGAGACTAATAATTCAAAATATATTATTTTAAGTTCAGTGTATTTACCATTGTTACTCTGTCATTATTTGGTGATGAAATTTTTTTCATAGAAATATTTTCATATTTTCTTTATTAACATCTAGCTGTTTGTATTACATGAAAGTAGAAAAGTAAAAAATTGTGATAGAGTAAAATTAAATCCCAAAGTTGTTAATATCAGAAATAAAAATTATTTTTTTTGGCATCTGTGTTCTCTTTTCTTTTAAATTTTTTAATCTTTATTGGTACATTAAATATATACACATCATGATTGCACTCCATAATGGGATTTTGTACCAGTATAAGACACAACTTAATTCTCATTTTTTCCCATAGCCCTTCCCACCCTACCGCCTCCCCATATACATAAAATTTATTTCCTTACTTTTTTGTTACAATCTTAACATTTTCCCCCTTCTTCCTGTTTTACATTGAGCATTTTCTATTTCACAATATATAACATACAATTCTAGGACTCTTTTACACCTTTATTTTCTCATACCAGAGAAAAGATGCGATATGTACCTATCTGTGCCCTATTTATTTCACTTATGAGGATATCCTCAAGGTATGTCCATTTAAGTAGAAATGATTCAAACTTATCAATTTTTATGGCAGAGTAATACTCCATTCTGTAGAAGAACCACAGCTTTTTTATCCAGTCTCCAGTTGATGAACACTTGGGTTGTTTCCAAGGTGTAAAAATCACAAATTGGGCTACTATAAACATGGGTGCACATATGTCACTGTGATATGAGTCTTAATTCTTGTGTGTATATACCTAGAAGGGCAATGGCCGGGTCAAATGGGACCTCCAATCCTAGCTTTTTGAAGAATCTCCAAACTGATCTCCACAGGGGTTGTACGAGTCTACAGTCCCATCAACAGTGGAGAAAATTCCTTCTTCTCTGCAGCCTTGCCAACATTTGCCGTTGGCTGATTCTGAAATGGCAGCCATTCTATGTGGAGTGAGATGAAATCTCAATATTGTTTTCATCTGCATCTCTTGAATGACTAATGATGTTGAGCATTTCTTCATATGCTTCTTAGTTGCTCTTACTTCTTCCGCTGAAAAATATCTGTTCATTTCAGGGCATCTGTGTTCTCTTGATCTTACGCTGACTGCCAGGTGGATTTCTGAACAGAATTTTCCTTGTTCTATTTGCACTGCAGCAGAAGGCTTTCCTGTATAGAGCGAGTTATACTCTCTTCCAACAACTATGGGTTTTTCTTAGTAACTGTACAAAGTATCCTTAAAATAGTGACAATATATGCTTTCAGATTTTTTTCTGCAAAATAGTCAAGTAATTTCATTTACATTCAAATTCAGTAAATTGAATAGTTTTGGCAAATAACTTGCAAATCATTTAAGGAGAGAAAGTATTTCTTTTACAGGTGTCATTCACTTAACATTTAATTTTCTGGTATGGTCATGTATATTTTAAATCTTAGACTTTACTTATGGAAAGAAAAGTTTTGTTTCTCTAAGAATTTTCAGATATTTGAAAGTCATTGGAGAAATCTTAAATTGAAGAACAACTAGGCCTGACTCTGAAGAGCAATGAATCCTTCATGCCAACTGCAATAAATGTTTTCCTGTATAGGTTTATGGGAGCTAGCATATGTTGAATGAGAGTTCTTAATGAAAATGCATCTTTTAAAATTTCAACCAGGACCAAATTTTATACATGGTAGAATTGCTGATTTGGCTACATTCTAGCCTACTGGTTTGGCTACATTCCAACCTGAACAGCACTGTGGGCTTTGGTCTTGCTTTTTCCTCTTGCTGTTTGTATTTTGTAAGGCTATGGTTAATTTCTTGCAATCTAATTGAAGCAGACTTGTGGCAGAAAAGCAATTAGAATAAAAGTTTAGAAAAACTCCAGGAATGCTCCTTTTGACTATGATCCACACATTGAATAATCTAGACTATAATCATCTGCAAAATAAATTAGGGGCAGTTTATGAGTTCAGTAGACTCTGCTTGTTGGTTTTTCTTGTTCCTTACAACACCGAGAAGAGCATGACCTATTAACTTCAGGGGAATTCTTGCTAGCACTGCACTCTAGGATTGAGCCAGCCATTATATTGAAAGTGGGGCCCTTGAGCACTTGGACTGAATGAATTACAGACTGCCAACCATTGTCAGTTAGTAGCTAAATTGCAGAGATCTTGGCATTGAGTGTTTAAAAATATGCATTGGCTAGTCCCAATGGAGTTACTTTACTTTTAGAATACTTTGAAAACACACTGAGTCATACCACAAGGCCAAATTTGTGTTTGGCACAGGTTTATCTACTATATTCATTTGTGTATTTTCATGGAATCTATTGGTATGTCTAAGTTTTTATACAGAAATACAATATCTTTGAATAGGAGTGATTGGAAGAAAGTCAATTTCCTCTGTATACTGGGGCTATGATAATAAAATACACAAAAGGGTCATGGCTTGGCTAAACTTGTAGAATAACTTGTGCATTGTTTACCTTTTATATTTCATATATAACAGTCATCTGCTTTTAAGCCAAATAGTAGTGAGGCAGGAATGCTTGATCTATTTCACACTGGATTCTGTCTGTGCGTCTATCTTCTATTACAATGTATATGATAGAATCTGTATTATAATGACAATGCAGTTTTATAAAAAGAAAGCAGAACTAACAGGAAAGGGAAAGTTGGTCTACCTAGTTCTACCAGTTCACTGCACAACCACAAACAAGCCACAACTAATCTGAGTCTCTGTCTCATTTTCAAATCAATAGAGCTTGATTCTTTCTAAAATATATTTAATTCTGAAATTTGTAATCTTCCGAAGATGAAGAAAAGAAAATGAAAAGTAGAGAGACATAATTAATAATTCTAGGACTTTTCAAGTTTTGCTTATTCCCAAATGCCATGTCTGGGAAACTCTTTCTTCATCGCTTATAGCAGCCTCCTTTCCTCAAGCCCAGTATTTCATAGCTCAGCCAGGTGAAGAACTAAAAAGAATGTAATACATTCACTGGATTATACATGCATGTATTCACATAAGTTTTATTTTGTTTTTTATGCCAATCAATACTTAGGGGCAGATATTCTGATCAAATTCAAGAATTTCAATCTTTTCTCAGTCTTCATGACACAATATTTGGGGTTTGACCAACTTTAAAACTCAGTTCCCCATTTATAACATAAGATGCTGTCTAAAGTCATTTACTGTTGTGATTTCCTATGGGCTACTGAGAGAAGTAGTATATCTTTTGTCGCCACAGAGAAAAAAATGGTAAACTTTTTTTCTAAATGCATATTGTTTTCAAAATTTAACACACTAATTTTTATTATGATTTACAGAAAGCAATAACTTTTTACTTGTAGTAAATTAATAAGCCCAATACACTGGATTCATCCTGTTCTTTAAGCCATGCTGACCAGATCTGGGTAATGCCTTATGCATTCATTCAACTCAGAACCTTGGGCCTGCAAGGCAGGTAGGCACCACTGAGCTAAACCACTGACTCTCCTGGTTTCTTTTTTTTATTATTATTAAAATTGTCACATGTAAATACTACACATTTCGTAATGTCTAGCCATGTATGGGACATGAAGATTATGCTTGTACATACTTTAGGCATTTTGCCATGATTAAAAGATATTTCCTTAGATGCAGCTAGATGAATGTGTTTCTTAGAACAAATGCAACTAAAATAGCCATTGCTGAATTTTGGGCCAGGAAAAGTAATGAATACAGAGTTTAGAAACCTGTGTTCTAGCCCCTTTCGTGTTATTAACAGCCATTTACTTAAGACTCACATCTAAAAATTGAAAACCTTAGTTTTAAAATTTTGTAATAGCTTAAATTATATGTTGGTTTAAATAAATACTTCACTTTGTAAAGTTCAAATAATATTTTAATTATGATGGAAAATATTTTAACTTCTACATAACACCAAAGAAGATTTGGAATGTCAGTTTCAGCATAGCTATTTTATTTTATCATATTTAGAAATATAAGTAATGTGTACTCAGGCTGTGGATGACCTACATATTTGAGATATATGTATTTGGGGTGTGTGTGTGTGTTTGCACATATGCACACAAGGTATGTTCCATTCTGTGGTCAAATCTGATTTAATCTTTACATTCCTTCAGAAATACACATGTGCACAGTGCTGAGC
>PVIR01027463.1:0-22874 GCA_004026965.1 Petromus typicus | reverse complement strand
GGCCCTGGATTCCAAATTTTGTAGCTCTGAATTTGTATTTCTTTGGTAAACAAGCTTTGGCATTCATTTATCTTTTATTGGAGAAAAACGTCAAAGTAAACCAAATAAAGAACACCATTTTGTGATAAATGAGGGCATATGCCCTATTTCTGACAAATACCAGGGCTTTTTCACTTTTATTATTTTATTTTCTATGTGGCTTCTTAAATAATATTGGTATATAAAAACAATCATAAGTAACTCTTCAGTATTGTGTATTGCAGCTCTTTTTAGGTTTATGCAAACATGAACTGACTTCTTTAACTTTGAATCCCAGGTAATACAAAAGTGTAACTCTAGAAGAAGGTTGTGTCATGTACTGGGTTTGTGACATATATTTCACTTTCAGATATTCATCTTGATTTTACATTTAAAAATAGCAATGAACTGTTCCATGTTGAATATATCAAAACATCACTCTGATAGCTTTAAATCAGTAGTTATGCTAACAGAGCATTCTCATCAGTAAAAGTCTTCCAGTAACATTTATCAAGGCACATACATTCTTTACATCAGTACTTTATGATATCTGTGACTTGCTGGAAAATGGGGTGGAGGATGAGCCTTCTTATTTGCCAGTCACAACAATAAAATTATCCATACAGCAAAACAACATCACCCTATATCTGTTGGAAATTTCAAAAGAACTGTAGTGCTAGAGTAATTTTTTCTTTTAAGTACCAGGTATCAAACTTAGGCCCTTGTGCTTCCAAGGTAGATACAGTACCACTTGAGCTACATCCCCAGCCCTAGACCAAAACTGATTGCAAGTTTATGTAAATCAATGAAGCATGCTGGAGACTTAGCAGTTCAGCTGAAGAGACTAGATGAGGAAAGATAGAATTCTGAGGCTATGAGGAGGACCTCCAAGTAGATCCTTGTTTCTCTGACAGGGTAATTGAACAGAAATACAGAGCACAAAATTCATATTATTTCTCAAGCAGACTAAATGTTGGCATCTGAAATCAAGTAGAAGAAAGATAAATGTAAAGTGACTTGTGGAGCATCTCGAAGTGGAACAATGTACAAGCCATCAGAAACATACTTTGCAGAATCCCATAATTACTCTTTAGGAACATTTCCTCATGCATCCAGAGCCCTTATCACTTAGTATTTTTCTTTCCATGAAATGAATGGAAAACAGTCAGTGTTCTCCAAGGTCATTTGCTGTTATCTTCACATCTTGGTTGCTCTCACCCCAAACTAAAGTTCTAAAAGTTTTGTAGTCAATACCCATATCTCTGTCTTCTTCTCTCTTTCTCCCTCCCTCTCTCTCTGTGCCACACACACTTTCCTCTTTCATTAGTAACACACATAATCACACTTTTTATCACTGTGTTCATTAGTACTCTATAAACTTCTCCTTGTCCCATATCTGCCTAATTAAAATTTAAATTTTGCCTCATCACTAGAATCCTCTTCACTTAACAAAGTTTGCTTTGGTCTGCATGTCTCCTCAGAGCTCTTTAGTGATTTCCTTCCTTGAGCTTCTTAGAATGGCACTTGAGGGGCTTTGTGATTTGGCCCTAATACCTTTTCCCAAACTGTGGTCCTACTGTTCCCTTAGGTTACCATTTGTTCACACTTCATTTTCCTACCTTTCTTTGCTCCACACTTATTCATACAATTCCTTAGATGTGAAGTTTGTCACATTTTTCCTCTACTTGCAACTCTGGCTTAAGACAGCATCGCTTTTTGAAGATTTTGCCAGTCTTACCACTTGTATTTACCCTCTTTTCCCAAAAGAGTGGGCTGTTACATTCTATTATTATATGGCTTTTTAGGTTTATTTTGTGTTAAAATTAAACATCCATGCAACAGTCCATGAAATTTCAAACAAAAAAATAAAGACCTAGAGATGTTACCTGCCTAGATTTTTAAACCAGCCTTTCAAAGATTATATCAGGTTCACACATTTGCTTTCCCTTTTCCTTTAAGACTGTATTATCTCTTCAGAATTTACCTTTCTAAAGTAAAAGAGTTGCAAATCTTATTCTGTGAGACTCATGTTCAAAATCCTGCCCTTAAACAGTATGATTTCACTAAATAGAATAAAACAGCTGCAAACAGAAATGATGATGTTTTGTGTCACTTGTGATGAGACTTCCCAGCTCTTGCTTGAGTCTTTTTATTTTTTTTATTTTTTATTTTTTTATGTTTTTTGAGACAGGGTTTCGCTTTGTGGTTCAGGCTGGCCCTGAGCTCAGCCTCAAACTCACATCACAGCAATGCTCCTGCCTCTGCCTCCTGAGTGCTGGGATTATAGGCGTGAGCCACCACGCCCGGCACTGTGGTATGTGGTACTGGTTGCTGCTGGGTGTGAGTCTCCATGCCCAGTATTATATGTGCTTACTGGGGAATCGAACCCTGGCCCTTGCGCTTGCAAGACAGGCGCCAGAACCACTGAGCTAACTCCCCGGCCTGCCTGAGTCTTTTTATCCTCAGTTTGTGATACAGTCCTCTAAATTCTGAATTCTCAATAATATGATCTCATTACATTTTAGTTCCTTTTATTCACTTCATCGAAACTCTTTTGTTGAAAAGATCATTACAACACATATAGACTGTTTTAGTATCAGAATCATGCGTCACAACTACCTTAAATTCCTTCTTCAGAATAAAGTCAGTTAATGTTCTGTAAATCACCATTAACCTAAATTAAAAAACATAAGATTATCTGGTGGACTTCAGGCAACTGAAGAGACTAGCCACAGATAATTCTAAATTATCAGGCACTGCTCTGTATTATTCTGCTTTAACCATTTCCACTGGAGAACATTGTGAATGCAAGTGTTGTTGGAACTTGTTCTTATATTTCTATGATCCTGGCTGGTCACTTTCTTTTTCCTCAGAACAGTGAATAATGAGCAGACACTTGAGATATTCTCTGGAACAAGCAATGGGAAGGCATGTGATAAGTGACTCACAGCCCTCACCCTTGGGGTATGCAGATGGCCTAAAAGGATGGTGTATTTACATTGAGATTAGGCAATAAGGTTAAAGACTGTAGAGGCAAATGTCCAAAGCAGGGCTCCAGTCAATGCATTGTTTAGTGAGACTCACGGAGGAGAAGGAGGTAGGCTGGACAAAAGCATTCTTGAAGGATAGAGTGGGATAGCATTGGCGATATATTAGTTACTTTTCTCTCATTGCCAAGAAAAAAATGCCTGACACTCAAAGTTCAAGGAAAAGTTTATTTGGTTCATAGTTTGTAAAAGTTTGAGTACATAATCTTCTGTCTGCAAGGCAGGGTGGCATGGCAAATAGGTCTGACAAGGAGAAATAGTTCATAGAAGGCAGATGGTAGTGAAGCAAGTAAAGGTCCTAGCTGCTTCCTTCTGACACTTTCATATTTTTTATGCTACCAGGACTATAGCAGGGCAAAGCCAATCAGTAGACTGAATTCGTTATCTCATCCCCTTTATTCCAGAGCCACACACTATAGATTCAGGTACCATGAAAAAAGGTACTGATAACCGTATCAAACTTTGTGGAGAATCTCTAGACACAAACCATAATAGGAGAAAGAAGAAAATCAATGAGCAAAGAGAAAGACTAATCTGGGGATTTTGGGGACAAATTAAAGAGACTACCCCAAATGAGAATTCCTACTGAATCAAGGCATAAGTAAGGCCTAACAGTGCAAACCAAGTAGACTTGTGATGGATTGCCATCCCTCATATGAGAAACTTAAACTATATTTTGCATAAAATAGATAGTTTAGAAATATTGTTTTTAAAATATCCATTTTTTTAACAGAGCAACTAGAATCTAAGAGGCTATCCAAGCAACTACTTCACTAAGGCAAAAAAGAGCACATAAGGCTTTAGAGCACTAGGAAGTAGTACTTTTTGAATTATGAATTATGTACATTGCTCCCCAAAGATATCTTTCAGACATAAGACAAAACTCAGTTTAGGTAAAGTGATTATTGAGTCTGTAAGGCTTATCTGTAAGGGCCAGATATTCTACCACACTTTTCTCTCCCTGAGCAGTACATAAATGATTAGTGGGAACCCTCTTATTATATTTTGCTATTGTTTTAATTTTCTTAGCTTTACATTTGATATTTGCTTTCTACCTACACTTTTGACCCACTTGTAATAAATGGTTATATGGGGAAGTCTAGACTCTTGAGTGTATGTGATAACATTTATGAAATGTTTTAGATCTGTTGAAATGATTTATTCACAATGATAATCTAATTCTTTATTCCCTCTTTGCCTTTGGCAAGTTTAGGGGAAAAAGGAAGATGCTATAAAGATAAAATATTTTGGACCCAATTTAACCATGATATTAACTATATTTTAATTATGAATTGTGGACTGACAATATTTTTGAATAACATATTTGTACTGTAGATATAAATTTTAAGTTCACAGTATTGATTGTAAATTAGGCATGTCCAGACTTGGAATTCAGATGGTTTTTATTTCAAGAAATAATCAGTGGGAATGTTGAGGCAAACTTACAGGTTTATTTCTGCCATTTACATTTTAGATACATCAGACTTAAAGAGATGCATCATATCATCTTGGATAAACAATCATGTGTTTCCTTCTTGTAGTTTATTATCCAAGTCATATTTTGGGTAAAATTTTCCTTTTTCAGAGTAATAGTTACTATGTCTTAATATATTTGATATAAAGGCAGTTATAATTATGAAAGCAATTTTTTCAAAGCATTTCTGGTTTAGATAAATTCTTATTTGATTAATTGTCAAAGTAAAAATCTTTTAATCTTATCTATGATATGAAATTTGGGGGCTTGCTGGTTCGAGTCCTTGAATCCCTCCAATAGGGTCCCTTTAATTCACGTTATCTTTTTGTGCAGCCAGTGGGCAGCGGATGTCTGGTTTTATAAGGGGAAACAATACTTTCTTACTGGAAGGAAACTTTCAACAGATCTTATTTTCAATGTAGAAAGGATTTCTAAGATATGCCAAAGGAAAGGGAAGATATTGATAGTTACTGTGTAACTTTGCTGTGTGGATTTCCAACCTTGAAAGCCATGTTGACACAGAGAGAGATGGGGGGAATGTATATCATAAAATCTTTTCTCTGTGTTAGGAACCTAAAATAATACCAAAGACCATGGGAGAAAGAAGGTAAGGGCTGAAAGAAAGAGATGAAAGAAAAGGATGAATAAACACAGTTAGGTGAGGTGTTAAACATGTAAAAGAATCAAAGCTAGATCTCTGGCAGCAACTTCGAGCTCAAACCCGGAAGCAGAAAAGCAAAACGTTGAGTAGAAAACATTTCTATTTTTCAAAGAAGAAAAATGTAAAAGGAAATTAAAGAGGAAATAACAGAGGGAAGAAAAATATTTAACTGTAGTTGGAGAATAAAAACAAAAATGAGAAATTGACAAACAAAAGTAGAGGAAATAAAAATTTCCTTTCATTTCTGTTTCATATTGTAGTCTGAGTTCAGTAGTATGAGTGTAAATTCTTTTCTCTTTGTTGTTTAAAATGTCCTTCAGTCTTTCAGAGTAGTCAGGAAAAAAAGGATGCTACATACAACATTTATTTGAGTCGTACTGTCACCGTGTCTTTATATGACAGGAGCAAGTAGCTGCTTATATGCATCATATGTGTGTTTGTATGTATATAACACATATGTGTCTGGGTCATATGTGTCTAGGTCATATATTTAAGCTGCACAAGAACTCAAAAGTTCTGTACATATTTCACACTTAAGAACCCATAGTAAAGTAGCTTGTAAGATATCTTTTCCTTCTAAAAAACTTCAAACATAGAGTATTATGTAGCTGTTCTTTTGTATTTCTTCAACTTCTAAAAATGTATTGTGGGATTAGTGGAAATGAGCCTGATTATTAATTCAGACAAAATTTTGAAAGCTGTGATATTTGTGCAAATTCCCAAGGGAAAAATTCCTTCAAAATTCCAATATTAATAAATCAGATAATAATATAATATCAGAAAACTAAAATCAGGGGCATTTTATATCATAAGCAGTGCAGCTGAATTTGTGGGGACCATAGATGCATACATAAATGCATATAAACACACTCAAACTATAACTATGTCATGAAGTGCATGTTTATGTAAATTTGGTAATTCTCCTTAACTACAGGGGAAATGGTCAGTGATACCCAGTGGGAACCTGAACTCTGTGTCCACTATGTTCCTCCCTATATTATAATACCAGTTTGTAAATTATGCAAAGATATCAGCAACAATACAATACAGAGAAATCTTAGCAGTCCACTTATATTCATATAAAAGCTATATAAATATAATGTCTCTCATAATGCCTTATTATACTTGTACCTCTTTAAGTAAAGAAATCACTTTTTGCATATTTTTGGGGGGTAAATACACTCTGAGCATTACTATTGTCAGATATTGGGGCCATTACAAAGTCAGTTATCACTGGAACGTGAGTTAGGTGACCCCTCAGTGATCATTTGACAACCTAGATGGCTATTACTTGACTGCAGGGTAGGTAGCTTATGTACTATGGATACACAACATAAGAAGTTGATCCATTCTCAAGTGAGACACAGGATGGCTTAAGATTTCATCACACTCCTTAGAATGGCACACAATTTAAAACTTATGAATTGTTGATGTTTGAAACTTCCTACTTAATATTTTCTTTATTAGTTGGCCACTGGCATCTAAAACTAAGGAAAGCATATCTTTGGATAAGGAAGGAAAGACTGTTCGATTCATTTTCTGAGTCATCAGATTTTAATTACATGTTTAATTATGAAGCAATGACATGTTTAGCTATGAAACATTGCTAGTGTTCTTTGGAACATGGTTCTCTGCTGACACCTACCTCTGGTAAGCAGTGATGTATATCCTGACCATAGTTATGACAGTCTCATTAGAGCTGCTCCATAAAGCCGTCAGCATTTTATCAACATGAAGTACCATGGGCTGTACTACACTGTCTGATCATACGTGTCAGAGGGATTACCTCAATACTGAGTTATTTCTCACATTCTGTGGGAGATTTCTCGCATAGCTCTCTCATTTGGGCAAGGAGTAAGTGAAAAAATTTCCAGATGAAATTCATGTTTGAAAGGTCATGTGAATGGGTGGAATACAAGACCTTAGGAAATAGGAATAATGCCATCTCTTAGGGTTTGCACTCTGTACGTTAGTATTTCTGTATATTAGACTTTCCTGAGAGCAAATATAGTACCACTGTTTTTAGTTATCTGGAAGAAAATGATTTCATGTTGAAATATATCTGCTCTGAAGTGACAAGATTCAAAATCCAGTACTTCCTGGGCTTATATCTTAAGATTCGGATCACCATGAACAAGTACATCGGTAACACTCCCTGATTTCAGCTTCCTGAGCTTTAAAATGGGACCTTGTGACATGTTTTCCAGCTCCTTCACACTCTGTAAATTTCAAATGAGATAAGTGGAAGACTCAGTTTGAATTGTGGCAGTCATACGAGCAAGTTCATTAACACTCTGACGTGAGAAACTTCAGGATTCTTTGGAAAGTTCAAGGAAGGACAGTTCAAGATGAGTCCAACTAGAGGACAAGTTCTAGGCACTCTTCACAATTCTTATTTGACTTGATTCTCACAGCCCCTTTCTAAGGCAGTCATTACTATTTCCAGTTCTCTGAAAGGCAACTGATGCCAGAGGAGATTAGGAGCTGTGCCAAGGTCATATTATTAAATAGGTAGAAGAACTGGAAATTGAAGCCAGTTTTATCTTGTTAAACTACTACCCTTGCAGACATTCAGCTACTTGCTCAACTGCTTCCAACCTCCAGGCAAACAAATTGTCACTACAGTCAGACGTTTAAAGATCTCTCAAATGCTGTGGCACAGCACACTCTGCTTTGCTAGGAGCACCAGTCCTATCCTGCTGTTGCACCCCAAAGCGGATCCCTTAACTAGACCCCATGAGCTAGCATGACCCTTGCATGCATCTCTACCCTCCCCTCCCCTCTCACACACACCTTCCTCTGGCTTTTTAGCCCAGCCTTATTAGCCTTTGCACAGTTCTTCAAACACAACCAGCCATTGTCTGCAGGGCCTTGTATGTTCTGTTACCCTGGATCTCTGTTCTTCCCCACTCTGCATGGCCACTTTATTCTCTGCACCCCGCAGGCTCACCTCAAATGCCCCTTTTATAAAAGGCTGCTTCTTAACAACATCATCCAAAGTGAGCGCAACCCATTGGATCCTCTCGGCTTTCAGTGCTCTTTGTTTTAGTATTTACAGTTTGTGATTAAACTATTGCCTTACTTACTTTTTTCTGCCACACATATCTTCTAGGAATAAAATCTCTGGCTCACAAAAATCAAATTAGCATTCATGTATCATAATATTTAGAACACAGCATTCGCCAAACAACTTCATTAGATAAAAGAAAGGGAAAATGGGAAAAATAAGCAAAGAGATGGTATTTGTAAATGTATATGCCTTGAATTTGAATACTCTGAGCCAGGCACAAATTGGAACTCATGCTTTTGGTTTTGTTTCTATATCTTTTTTTTTTTTTTAAGTTTTAAGTTTTACAATAGACAAAGCATTCAAAGGTGAATAACATTTTCATGTGGAAAACATATTTTTAAAACAGAAGTGTCAAACCCATTAGAAATCTAGGAGAATAATCACCTACCATAACTGAAATTTAATCTATACATGTTGAAGAAATATAGAAAAAATGTCCAACTCTTCCTCACAGCCTCTCCCAACCCAATTCTACCTCTTCATCTACAGCAGAAACTTGCTTCCTTCTGACCTTCCCTATTGTTGACTTTTTATTTTCTAGATTGGTGGCAGATGTCCTTCTGTTGGTCTAAGGGCCACTGGGCAGCAGCTGGAAAGGCTCATGATCGTGTGTCATCTGGTCATCACAGGTAGGCAAAGGAAAGTCAGAACAAACTCTGGCAATTCCATACCCCAGCGTATGCTACTGATCTTAGGCAAATGACTTGTTCGTGTTGGGGCTCAACCACCTAGTATTAAGTCTAGCTTTGCTTCCAACTAGCTGTGTAACTTCAGGGAGATTACTTAGCTTCTCTGTTCCTTGGTTCTCTCCTGTATAAGAAGAAAACAGTAACCTGCTCATCTGGCTATTGTGGGCATAAATGAAATCATCATAAAGAACTTACACAGTCACTGACTCAGGAAAACCCATGAATCCTACCTATGATTATTTTCTGTGAGTATATATGTTTGTGAATTGTCACTAGTGGATGAGTTTCTTTAATCTGGTTCTAGCAAGCTCTGCTTAAAGAGTTAAATTTAATAATCAAACGTTTTTGGTTTAAACTTTCTGGGACAGCTTGTGATCTTGAATTTCATCTTTGCCCTTTTAATTTTTAATGTCAACACAGTATTGAGCAAGAAATATTGCAAAGAAAGTAACCAAACCCTACAAGACAAAGTTCTTGACCCCTGAAATCTGGGATAAACCCTCAGAATTCACTTCGGTGTAACCTTTGTCAGGTGAGACTTTACTGGATGAGTGAGAGAGACGCTAGGAGAAGAGGTGAAATAGGAATAGCTCTTGTGGGAAACAGGAAAAGCTGGGTGAAAGAACATTCTGGAAAACCTGGAAAGGGTTCAGAAAAATCTTTTGGAGTAGGATAGCTAGTGTGAATCATCCACTTCCCATAGGCCAGACATTGTGTGAAGTGCCTTACATGCCACTCATCTAACACTTTCACCAACCTTACAGAATAGAGACTTGGATAATCCCCATTCTATCTGTAAGGAAAAGGAGGCAGACAGAGTTAATGTCGTTTGCCCAGTGATCACATAACTTTCAAAGAAGCTCTTCATTTTAAAGCAGGATTGGCAGATGTGAGATTCCTGTACAACTGGAAAGAAGAATAATGAGGATAGGGCTGGGATCCAAGTTCATGTGTATTTATGTTACTGAGGTTTTAAATTCCAAAAGCTTTTGTATCATTTTAGAAAATATTTCTTAAACTCTAATCTGTTTCATCTACTCCAACAAGGAAATAATCTGACTGTTCTAGAAAATAAGTCATTAAAAGATATGCATCAATAAATTCTTTTGTTTGGATGAAAAGCAGTCTCAAGCTTAAAACTGTAGCTCTTCTAACTATAGTTACAATTTTTTGGTGTAAAATCCTGTTTCTCTGTTCTCTTTCCAACAACCATAGACTTCTATAGATGATAACAGGATGTTTAGGTAAAGAAAAAACTCAGAAGTTTAGAGGCTTATCAGAGAAGGTAATTCTTCTGCTCCTATAAGACCCTGGTTTACTTGGTTTGCAAACAGGACACTTAGTTTATAAGCATCATTTTTCCAAGTCTTATTGCAAGTGTAAGTATAGTATAATTCATCACTGGAACACAGAAAGAAAATGCAAAAACATTTGAAAAAGCTCATCCATTTAGATTTAATTACATACATAACTGGTGTCCTCCCAAGTGTGAAAATGTTGTAACCCGCAAGTCAAACAATAAAATGCTATCCAAACAGGCCAGATTTATACAAATGATGCATAAGATAGTGAATTCACTGAGCTGGGTTGTGCATTTTTACTCAGAAAAGTAGTTTGACAGAGAGCAAGTGCCTCTTCTTTCACTCTTGGCTTCTTTTGAACACTTTAATCAGTCTTCTTCCCTAGAAGGATGTTGTTATGTATCAAATTTGAAAGGACAGATTTCAATTTCAAAAATATATTTTGATGTGAGGTAATCATTTGTCTAGTATGGTTATTTATATTTTTGATTAATAGCTGCTAATACAGTCTAACTCATTAGAAAGATTATTTCACATTAGAGCTGCCCTGAGATATACAAAAAAGTCTTTGCAAACTTTTACAAAGCCAAATTAAGTAAGGTGCAAAGAGACATCTGGGTCCCCCAGATATCTCAGCAGGTAGTATCATAGAAAGTTAGATTCTTTCTAACAATTTTAGTTCAATAGTCAGAGCATTTCCAGAAGTTTTGTTTGTGATGAAATGTATTTTTAAATACACCTACTTTGAATTGGAATTGCTTGGGAATGGCAAATCTGGGATAAGAAAGTCAAGAAGGCTGGAGTCCTGCGATATTTGGAGCACAAGTTTCTCAAGTCTAAATTGTTTACATATTTCATCTTCTCATTTACAATAACATTGCATGGAAAAGCATTGTCTGCCCAATTAATCCTTGGGTAATGGTGCCTCCGCACACATCAGAACTGTAAATCTACTATATTAAAGGCATCTTCTGATCTCTGCTGACATTTTCCTCAGGAAAAGGACCAATCAACTGAGCAGCTTGCTCACTTCTTATGCTTATGTCAATAGAAGCCCCAGAATTTAGGATTTCAAAACCATTCAGAGCTTCATGTAGAAGATAAGTAAACAATAGAGGAGAATTTTATGTTAGCAAGCTTAATGCTCTTTTTTTATTGGTTAATTCAGAAAGCAAAATGAGTCTTTCTGTGTTGCAATAGTTTTTTTTTTTTTTCCTTTCTCTATCACACTAGAAAACCAAACTTCAGTGATTTTGGTTAGACAACTGTGTTGTTTGTTGCTTTTCCTTTATTTCTTTCTCTAGTTTGTAGTCCTCCCATCTGCCAGGAAAGTAGGCATGTAACTGTGACCCAGGCAGAATGGATAGGCACTCTCAGTACGGCTCCTGCAGGATCTTTTCTCCAGTTCTCCCTTGAAGTGGATTCTGGAGTCTGTGTCTGGCTGCTGCCCTTGTTTCTCCAAATATTTATCAATTAACAAGTACACATTTGCTGCAATAGCAACACATTAGCCTGCAGAAGTAAATAAGCATGCTTTCTTTACTGAAAAATGTGCAAGTCAATTTGAAGATTTCTTAAACAGTGCGCATCTAATTATCAGATTTAAATCCTCGGATTTTACATTTACTTTATAAAGAATATGGAAAAGTTTCATTATTACATCATGTTCTCTCTCCCTCGCTCTCTCTCTCTCTCCCTGTCTTGTTTCTTCCAGTAAGTTCTTCTAATATCTGCCACATTCATTTTATATGCTGGCTATCCTGAGTTAATAAAACTGCTCACCAAAGTCCACTGAATTTTGTTGCAAGAATAGTTAACACAGAAGTGCCCTTTCCCTCAGAAATATTTTAGAAGTTGTCTGGTCTGATTTAGAATGTATTATTAGATTAGGCCTTTTAAGCAAGGCTTTATTTTCATATTTGCAAAGGGGTCCCTTAGACACTGAATAAAATTGACCTCTCATGCTTCAAACAGATGACCCTTATGGAAACCGAAGGCAAAGCAGCACACATAAGTCATACTAACCTTAGTATACTGAATCTTCAAGTCAGTCAGTGGCACAGGTAGGTCTGGCTTTGCTGAGGACAACATTTCTGGGTCTGCTCCTGGAACACAGGTGACAGGCTCAGCAATTTGATTCTGATGCAGCACTCGGCTTTATTTGTTCCTTTTTATCTGCACTGGCTAAAGTTTATTTGCATATTGGGATATGATTGGATGAACAAACCCAGAGCAAAAGAGAAAGGACACTACTTATTTGTAACACCTAGGGCAGGAAGCCTTTGACTTTAAACTTAAATCCTTAAGAAACCAGCACTCCAACACTCAAGTTGCACCTGGAGACAGGGCGCTATTTGCAGATGAATTAATTTACAAAGCCGAGACCTGTGATAAGGACATGCTGCCCAGCTGCTCTGGCCACTAAGCCCAGTTATTATTTTTTTTTTGGCTTTTTATGCTACTGTGTAACTTTCTGTTCTCTGACAGACTTGGAATCAGAGAATCTGAGAATCTCAAGAGTCCAAATGGGCGCTTGTTCTCAGCAGAAGATAGGAGGCATAGAGCCCTCGCCAGGTGTCTTAGGACAAGCCCGGCCGCAAAGCAGCCGCGTCCCAGAAAACCAAGGGCTGGAAGAGGCGTGCAGGCCCTTCAGGCACTACCTTAAGCCAGCTTTTTATCACCTAATCATTCGGGTAGATTTTCAGTGCCGGGTGAGTAACCGAGGTGATTTCAGAAGCTCTAAATTATACTTATTTCCTATCCAGAAACTGAAAAGTCAGCAGGACTTTATAGAACTCAGTCCTAGCACACACAGTCCAGAGTCACACAGTCAGCAACGTGACAGTGTCATCTGTGAAAACTGAAGGGACCTCTGGATTTGAAAGGTGTTTGTACTTACTAATCACCATAACAGATAATTGTCCATTTTAAACAGGTCTCTCAAATAATTCAAATTCTTGGTATTCAAGCTGGGAACTACGAAAAAGGAGAATTTTAAAGTGAACTCCTCTAGGTACAATGCTGTATTGTACTGAAGCTGTAGCAGAAGTTTTAATAGGAACAAGATAAAATTCTTTGGATGCTCTGATTATAATGAATTCATAATTTTTTTGCAGTGAAATTGCCAGCTCCCCTGAGCATGGGATTTAGATAGAGAAACTAAAAATTGTTGAGCAGTTTTTCCAAAGCAAGTTGGAGAATCTCGATTTTCTCCCCATCCACAACTGTTTTCCTGGTTTTATAGATACACGGATGGTGAGTAGCTTACTTATAATCACAGCAAAATTGCAGTTTCATTTCAAGCCTGCTAGTTCCAAAGTCCAACCTGTTATTCATTCTGACACCCTGCTTTGTGAGAAGAGTCTCAGACAGGTTCAAGAAATGGCTGCTTTGGGTCTCCAAGTGAACTGTCACCCTTATAAATACTTAGGTGTAACTGTTTTTCACTGAAGGTAGGAATTTATACACTTTTTCTGTAGCGAGACAGATAATAAATATCTTCAGGTTTCTGAGCCAAATGATTTTTATTGCAACTTCTTGAAATTTGTTGAAGTGAAATTGTGGACAAGCAGGTAAATTAATGAGTGTAAAGTTTTGTCAATAAAATTTTATTCACAAAAAGCCAGGAAGCAGTCCTCTAGATTGTGGCATTAGGCAGTACTCTAGATTCTAAGGTAACTCCTTTCCAAAGTCCTAGACCACCCTATACTTTCTATTTGAAAACGAAACAGAACTTTCTGTGTTCTTACAACATTTCTCAGTTTCTTAGAGTCTCTTCATTTTGGTGAGTCTAATTGTTTTCTCTTTCATAAATGTGCTTCAAGTTAAATGCACAATTACACAACAGCTGTTACATAACATGCAGAGGGTGCAGCAGCCAGGCCCAAGCAGCTGTGTTTTGCCTTTTTTTTTTTACCCTCAGCTTCACAGTTGTTTGTAGATTCAAACACTGGTTTATTTGATGTCCAGGCAGTGAACGCTCTATGCTTCATAACACTCTTGGCATGCCATCTCATTCTTTAGAAGAGCACATCTTTGTATTTTTGGACAATTACATAAGAATAGTCTCTTTAAAACAAGCATTACTGAGTGTAGCTAAAAGCAGCAGCTTTGGAGACAGATTACCACACCTACTCATTTAATTTCAACAAATATTTACTAGGTATTATTTATGCACCACTAATTCTTTAACCTTACTTTCACATAAAGGGCCGATCTTTTCTGCCCACAAACCACAAGAGCTAAGATCTATACTTCTGAGTGAAGAGTTGCCCAGCTCAGGACTTATTTTCCAGAAGAGTGTGCATTCCTGGGAGTGGCCACATGGGTGAGAGACCTTTGCTTTTCTTCCCTCCTTTAGAAGGAGAAAAGCAGCTTTGATGAACATGGGGACATAAGCTATAGACATGAAGCCCAAGATCGGACTCAGGTCTGTTTGTTTCCATTGTACCATGGACTTAACCAGTGGAGAAAGAGCTCACATTTTTACTTGATTTAGACTTCATAGAATTCAAATACACCAGATACAGAAAACTGCACAGAGTCTAAGTGTGCAATTAAATAAATAGCTTTAAAAGTAGAAAAAACAACCATCATCCGGGCAAAAAATAGAATGTCAGCACTTGATACACGTGCACGTCAGACCACTCTCCCCTTTTATTCCTTCTCCCACAAATCATCAGAACCCTAACTTCAAGTACGTCATGGTCTTTTCCTTTGTTTTAATGTGATGTAATCATACTGTACAAAATGAATGTTTTCACAAAGGGAATCAAAGGAGTGCGAATTAATCTAGAAAGTTAGGCAAAGCATGATTGTGAGGGGTGAGTGTTCTCTGTGAAGTACTTCTCCCCTCAATATAACTAGAGAGATAGTTCTTAACTTCAGATAAATATACACTAACAAACAAAAAATAATCAACAGCGGGTTGTTAATTTTATCAGCCGGGGACACTTCTAGCCAGAATCATGGAATATGTGAAAGTGCAGAGAAATGGTCCTGTTCCTACAGGATTTGTCAAAACGTAATAATGACACTTAGAAATGGATACCCAAATGCTAGAAATATTCCAAACTTCATTCAAGTTGTTCTACCTCTACATATTCATATCAAGAAAATAACTAAATATACACACGTTTTTAACAAGTAGATCCCTTGTGGTTTTTTTTCAGTTTTTTTTTAAACAGAGTCTCCACATGAAACCCTTCCTGCCTCTGCTTCCCAAGAAACTGGGGCTGCAGATATGGGACACTGTGCCTGGCCAACAACTTTAGTATTGTTTCTTAAATAGAAAAGAAATCTCTCTAATGATTAGGTTAAAAAAGTAGAAAACTACTTCAAGAAAATCCTTCTAAACTATTGTTGTATTCTGTTTATTAATTAAAAGTAAGTTATAAACTTGAAAGCTGGGTATAGGGATAGCAAGAAATTGTGTTCCTTGTTTGGTATCTGAGTAAAATCTGTAATTTCCCTTTGACCCCAAACTCAACATTTGGAAAGCTCAACGTGTTACTAAACCAGACCCATTTGGCCTGCTACACAATACACCAATCAATGAGCAACAAGTCTTGTAAACAAGAAGAGTCTTGTTAAAACAGCTGGGCCTGGGAGGGAGACCTGTCTGCAGTCTGCCCTCTGGAGATATGGTCTGGGGATATCTATTGGTTAATGCAGCTTCGTGATCAGAGATGTGCGGAAATGTGGTTGGAGGTGAAGCAATCAGAGGTCTGAAGATGGATCAAATCAATCTCCATGCTTGTTCATATATCCTTCTTCTGTTATGCAGCCTTAGCGTGATGTGAGGATGAAGTTTTCACCTATCTCATGTGACTGGGTCATATATTAGCTACGCGACCTTTCTGACAGAAGTAGCCTTCAGATTTGTGAGAAGTTACCTAGGGAACCATTAACCCACATGGCAGAGCAACAGCAGACCAAATGGGAAACTAAGAATATACATTTTCATGACCTTCAAATGGAATGTTTATTAATGTAATGAAAAGTGAGTAATTCAAAGCAAGGAAATGGGAGGTTAGGGGATTTTTCCTTGGTTCTAACAGCTAAAATCCTACTTTACTGTCATTTTTTGGCATTCTGAATTTGTGTGTGATTAAAAATGATGTAATTCCTTTTATATATTTATATAATTATCCTAGTCTAAGAAAATCCCCTAAATAAAACCTGGAAACAGTATTATATGGCAAAAGAAAGTTGCATAAGTGATATTAAGAATCTTGTGATAATTTTGCTGAATTTTCAGGATGGGCTCTGTATATAATTATAAATATTTGTGGAAAAGGCAGTGAAGGGGATTCAAGGACAAATACTAAAGGAAATGTGGCTACTGCACTAGGTTGGTGTGTTGCTGTCCTTGAAGCTGGAGGCAGGAGCCACCTGCCAAGAATAAAGAGCTTGGAGAAGGTTAAAGAATGAATGCTACAGCCTCTGGGGGGAACAAGACTGTCCCCTTTTTTGATATCTTCCAGCTGTCCAGCCCACAAAATTGTGAGAATAATGCATTATTTAAAACCATTAATCTCATAGTAATTGCCGTAGCAGCAATGGGAAATTAATACACTAGGCACTGAGGGCTCAAGTTTAGAGACGTAAAAGCATGCATTCCATCACTGATGCTGCCCGGTCATTCTGCACAGGATTTTAGTTTATCATTAATAGTTAAATACATAGATTTTAATAAAAACTTTCTTTACTTTGAGTGGAAACATTCCTCAAGTGTTTATATCTTGAAAATCTTCCAGTCTCAATAGCAGTACAAATGAAAATTTATTGCAAAAATGAAATGCAATAAATTATTTTCTTGAAAGATATTCTTTTTTTAAAAAAAAATCATTTGTTTGAAGACCCAGTTCAAAAATGGGCATCTGAAATGAACATACACTTTTCAGAGGAAGAAATAAAAGCAGCTAAGGAGCATATGAAGAAATGTTTAGCATCACTAGTCATTCAAGAGATGCAATGAAAACAACATTAAGATGTCATCTCACTCCACAAAGAATGGCTGCTATCTCAGAATTAGCCAGCAACAAATGTTGGCGAGCCTGCAGAGAAGAAGGAGCCCTTCTCCACTGTTGGTGGAAATGTGGACTCGTACAACCCCTGTGGATATCAGTTTGGAGATTCCTCAAAAAACTACAATTACAGGTGCCATTTGACCAAGCAATCACTCTGCTAGGTATATACCGTAAAGAATTAAAAGATTCACATCACAGTAACATATGTGCACCCATGTTTATAGCAGCTCAGTTTGTGATTGCTAAATCTCAGAAACAACCAAAATGTCCATCAACTGGAGACTGGATAAAAAAGCTGTGGTTTTTCTACAAAATGGAGTATTACTTTGCCACAAAAAATGATGTTTGAATCATTTATACTTAAATGGACCTACCTTGAGGATATTCTCATAAGTTAATTAAATAGGTCACAGATGTGTAAATATTGTATCTTTTCTCTGGTATGAAAAAATAAAGATGTATGAGTTCTAGAACGTATGTTATATATTGTGAAATAGAAAATACTCAAAGTGACATGGGGTGAAGGGGGAAAATAATGTGATTATAACAAAAAAGAAAGGAAACAAAGTTTATGTATATTGGGGTGGGGGTGATAGGGTGGGTAGGGCTATAGGAAAAAATGAGAATTGAGTTGTGTCATATACAGGGACAAATTCTCATTGTTGAGTGCAATCATGGTGTGTATATGTAATGTACCAATAAAGATTTCAATTTAAAAAAATCATTTTAATTGGACTATCACACTTTTGATATATAATTGCTTTTTGAATTTGTTTGCATGTTTTAAGGTTTTACATACATTCCCAGATCTATGACCACAATCCAGATTTATTATCTAGGGCCTAACTTTACCACCAGCAAAGGAATTTCAGGCAATAGTGATTTCTTGTTCTTTTTCTATGAAACAATTAATTTTATTTATTTAATTGGTTATTTTCAATTTTCTATTGCTCTGAAATCTTTAAGCCTGGATTTTAAGAATATATAACTAATATAATTTTTAACCCAGTCAATGTGTTTCTGCCTTTAATAGGCATCTATCTGTCTATCTGTTTGTCTGTCTGTTTATAACTATCTATGTTTCATTCTTTTTATCTCTGCATATCTCTTCTGGTTGCAGATATAACTTGTAATTTCCACTTGTTTTTAATTCACTCATGATTAGAATTGACTGCTCACAATGGAATGACCAAAAGAAATATTCCAGTTGGAAACAACACCCTTTCTCCCTCGAAGAGTGATGGTAAGTGGGTTGTCTGAGGCAGACCTGGTTGTGGAAGGGAGGGACATCCAGAGGCTTCTTGATGCTCACTGCTCAGACATCCCTTGTCTGGATCTTGGCCACTTGATGACAGAAAGCTCTCAAATCTCAAGATCCAGAATGGAGAAATGAGAAGAAAAATGAGAATGAACTAGAGCCTGTCTGTATTTTGAAATTTCCCCCCAAATTAAAACTGGTTGTGTAGATCTTAGACACATGTTCACATGTAGTTGCAAGGGAAAATAAAAACTGTAAGTGTTTCCTAAGTAGCAGGTTCATACTAAGAAACAACAATTATCCAAGCATAACCACACGTGCCTGTTATCCTATAACTCAAGAGACTGAGGAAGGAGGATCACTATGAGTTTGAGGCCAGAGTGAACTACATACAAGATCCTGATTCAAAAATAAATAAATAAAATAAAACAAACCAAAGAAGCAGAAAAAGAAGAAGAAGAAGAAGAAGAAGAAGAAGAAGAAGAAGAAGAAGAAGAAGAAGAAGAAGAAGAAGAAGAAGAGGGAGGAGGAGGAGGAGGAGGAGAAGGAGGAGGTGGAGAAGGAGAAGGAGGAACAGTATTTACACCAATAAGGACAGAACAACATGATTATTGCAGAGATAACTAGCAGTTAATCCCATACTCTTCTCTTTGCCTTTTCCCCTATTGTTTTAACTATAGTTGTTGTCGGGAAGCAATACTATTGATATACACTAACATCAAAATTTGAACATATTCATAGATGTGCTTCAATTTCACCCCTTCTTTCTCATTCAAGGACTTTGAAACTCTTAAAGCATCACTTCTCCAGTTCTGTTCTGCATATTACATCAGTCTAGTATTAATTTTTGTTCTTCTCTGGTTTAGACTATCACATTAGCCATATTGTATCATTATTATTGTATCTAGTCAGTCATTATTTTACTTTATTTTTTACAAATATCTAGTATTCAGTCATTGATCTCAGCATTTTCTTCTGAGTTTAATTTCTTTTTCTGAGAACCAGAAGTTCACATTCTTGATCAACCTTGTAAGGATGGTGTCAGTTCTGTTAGATTTCTAAAGGACTTTTAGCTTCACTGGGTCTCTCTGTCATTATTTTTCTTTCATTTCATCAGTGTTATAATTGATTTTGATCATTTCTTTTTTATTTAATTGAGAAATACTTGTTGAATACAAATTCTACGTGTTCAAGGTGTATAGTATGTTTTGATAAACATATTCAATGTGAAATTACTATAATGAAACTAATGAAGATATCCATTATCTTACATTTTTATGATATTAATTCCTTGTTCTATTAGCTTGGGAATTATATGTTGTCCTGATTACTATTTTAATAGTCATTCCAGAAATCATACGTAGTTTTCACTTATCAAAGTCTAAAATTCATTAATAATTGGCTAATCTAAACACCTTAACACACATAAAATTCTATTTGTATCACTCCCAGTGTATATGTCCTCATTACTGGGTATACATTAAATGTGTGAGTGAATATTAGTATTGAATCTTGTGTTTTCTATGCCAGATTCATTTCATTTCTGTTGTTGTGGTTGCTGTTGTTGTACTTGTTTTTAAATTCATTTTCCAGTAAGAACACTGAAAAGCAACTCAGAAAATTTTAGGTATGTGAAACAGTATTATCAAGTACAGTCACTTTGGTTTACATTAGTTATCAAGGGCTTATTCATCCCACACAAATAAATCTCTGTACAGCTGGATCAAATTTCCCCATTTCTTCGGTTTTTCATCCCTGCTGTCCAATGTTCCATGCTGGGTTTATGAGTTTAAGATTCTATGTAGAAGTGAGATAGCACAGTATTTGTCTTTCTGTGTCTGGCTTAGTTTACTTTACCTTATGTGTTCCAAATTTTCCATGTTGTTGGAAATGACCAGGTTTTCTTCTCAAGTAGTGAATAATATTTCATTGCATACACACCCCATATTTTCTTTATCTGTCTACCTGTTGACAGACACTTAGGTTGTTTTATTTCTTGTTACTGTGACTAGTGCTGCAGGGAACATAGATGACTCTTTTCTGCTGTCTCCTCTGAATATGCGTTACTAGTGCGAATGTGGGAATCTTAAGGAGCTGTTGCTAATATTCTATGTAGGTCTTATATCTGCTTTTTTCCCATTTTTATCTTTAAGTAGCTCTACCTTTTTGTTACTGTAATTGGCACTTTTAATTTCAATTTCATATTCTTTGTTGCTAGGGTGTCAAATGCAAACAATTTTTGCACGTTGCTTGTGTAGTCTGAAATCAAATTCACATTTTAAATATTGCATCTTTTGTCTTTTATTCCTCCTGATTTTCTACATGGATAAGTATGTCATCAACAAATAGAAACTGTTTTATTTTTTCTCTTCTAATTTGTGTGCCTTTTAATTTCTTTATCACATGGTCTAGACTGTTCTGCAAAATTCTGAATAGGATTAGTGAAAGCAAATATCTCTGTCTTGTTCCTGACCACAGGGAAAGCTCTCATTTTTCCATTGTTAAAGTGCTAGTTGTATGTTTTACTGGGTTCCTCTTATCAGATAGAAGATATTCTTAATCTTAGTTTTCCCAGAGATTCTTTTGAAATTTTATTCAACAGTCACTGAATTGCACATTGAGATAACCGTATAGTGAATTGCACTGATTTTCAAAAGTTGGACCAATTTCTCTTCTTAGGATAAATATTACTTGATCAGAAAGTGATATTGTTTTGATATATGTTTGAGGTTTGATTTCTAATAGTACATTAAGAATGCTTGCATCTTGTTTCAGAAACATTCTGGTCCATAGTTTTGTCCAAGTTTTCTTATTATCAGTACATATTTTCACTTAATAATATTTACATTCCATATGGTGAGTTGGGACATGAATATACTTCATTTTTAACTTCATTTTTTATCCAATTTCCCTTTCCCCTTCCTCCACCAATCTGTTGATCCCTTTCTTATTTGTGTGTGTGTGTGTGTGTGTGTGTGTGTGTGTGTGTGTATGTTTGAAGTACGTAATGCTTATATTCTTTGTATAGAGTTGGAACAAATACATAACACATCTCAATTCCTTTTATTTTTCCCGTATCTATCCTCATTTCCCTTTCTGTCCTTCTCTTGATTTTCTTTCCCTTTGAGAAAGTTCTATAAATTTTGTCTGTGTAGAATAAGCTCAAAGTAGTCTTTTCAGTTTTCTGGAGGAACTGACATAGAGTTCATTGTTACAGCTCTGTTATAGTTTGTTATAGTTTGGAGTGACCCTTGAAGGTCCATGTGTTAAAGGATTGGTCTTCAGTTTGGCAGTATTTGAAGGTAGTGAGAACTTTAAGATGCAAGACAGAGTAGGGTTGTTGTAGATGTGCCCTAAGGGGTACTTCCCTTTTCTGGGTTCTTTTCATTGCCCGATACCACGAGCTAAGTGCTTTCTGCAGCCACGCACTCTCCCCATGATCTACTTCTTTGTCACAGGCTGAGACACAGAGAGATAAACTGACCACGAATGTGAAAACTCCAAAACTGTGAAGTGAGTGAGCTCTCTTTCTGAACTAATTATCTCAGATTTTTGTTAACGTAACTGAAACTTAACTTACAGTCCAGAAAGTCAATTGCTTTAAAATTTAAACTTAGCTGGATTTATAAATCAACTATCTTATCCAGGTATTTCAGGTTTAAGATATTATAGTTATTTTGGTTTAGATATAGTGACATATTTTTCTTGATATTGTTATTTATACCTGCCTCTCCAAATCCGTAACAATGAAATCATTTTATTTACACCTGAAAAATACCCCTTAGTGATTTATTTATTTTATTGTGAATTTTCTAGAGAAAATCTATCAATCTTTTTGGTCTAAAGATGAATTTATTAACCTCATTCTCATATTTTAAATAGTACCAAGTCTAATTTAATCAGAAATAATATAATAATTTCTGAATTAGAGTCTCACTGCCATCTTCTTTTTTTTTGCTTCTATTGTGCCGTTGACTGTCAATCCAGAGTGGTGTTTGAGGGAATTTGTGTACTTTTTTATTGCTGTTATCTTACTAGATCATATTACTATATCTTTTGATCATTGACCTGTTCTTTTTGTTGTTGATGGCTCATTACAGGAGCTTTCTCCTATATTAACCAACTTATAATCCCATTGTGTCCAGTTTCCATTAAAGAACTTATTCAGTGGTTTCTTGATATAAATCACTTTTAGCTCAAGAATTATCTCTTCGGGCCGGGGAGTTAGCTCTGTGGTTCCGGTGCCTGTCTTGCAAGCGCAAGGGCCCGGGTTCGATTCCCCGGTAACCACATACCATACTGGGTGTGGAGACCCACACCCAGCA
>PVIR01027462.1:0-22757 GCA_004026965.1 Petromus typicus | reverse complement strand
TCTTTGAACTGTCCTGCCACTATTCCTCAGTGTTTTCTTATACTTTGACCTCTTTAGTGAAGTCTTCTCTGGCCTTCATGTACTAATACTTTATAATTTCTCCATCTTTATTGTATTTCTATTATATAAATATATATTTTACTTGAAATTTTCATCATTTAGGTATTTTCCCTCTAGAATTTAAGCTCTGTGGTCAAAGTGCAATGATTTTGACATATTTTGTCTATCCCTAAATTATTTGTTCCTACAGAAGATTTAAAAGATTTCAAATATACACAAATTCATTTTGACACATAAAATACAGCTGAAAACATTTATTGTTCTTAGCAAGTTAAGGTCAGACTTTTTCCATTAGGATTGTTAAGCTTTTATTTTCTGTGAAACACATTTTAAAACTCTAAAACTTCTGTATGCTTGATATTTGTGTTATATTTCTAATTATGCAGTTTCCTACATTAGTGAGAAAAATTGAATTATTCTGGATAAAATGTTTGAAAATAATTATTAGATATAACCTACAGAATTCAGGAAGCTGAAAAGCTGATACAACCTCTCAAGGAAACTGGAAGTAGCTCCTATAAATCAGAGAGATCATAAACTATCACCTAAAATTCTTTGAGTCAGGAAAAGAGCAAACCAGAATGTACAATATACACGAGTGCAGATCACAGTTGTCTATAGAAATAAATTAATAGAGATGAGGTTAAGATGTAGCTCAGTATCACAGCATGTGCCTAGTTCACAGGTGACCGTGCACTCAAGCTGCAGGACCTCCCGCCAGTAAACAAACAGACAAAGACAACAGTTCACACTGTAATTTTAAGCCAATCAACTCCAATTTGTAAAATCACATATTTTATTATTTTTAAATTATTTTCTACTTCCTAGGTCAAATCAACCCTAATGTACAATTTGCATGAATTATCTTAATGCAACCTGCACTATTACAGTTTTGACTTGGCACTGTTGTGTGAAAGTGAAAAACCAATTAAAGTTTGTGAATTAATGTGAATGGGTGTGAGGTTACAGGTCGAGATTTTCTTCGGTTTTTGGCCATTGTTACTAATGACATCACCCTACAGGGTGATAACAAGATCAAAGCTAAAACACAGTCATGGATGCTGTGATGAACTGAGCAAATACAGTCTCTCGTAACATCATTTCATAAGAGTTCCTTTTGTTTTTATTATTTGACTTGACTGAGTCTAAGACATCGCCACTGCTATATTCTGCTTTGTTTATAAAATCCAAAGGTCCCTGCCTACAGGACTCATACTCACACTTTGACTTGGACTGTATTATAGCATTTGAACGATCACCAGAGCCCCATGAGTTAGAAGGACCTTGTTATAATATTTGGTGCCATATTGGAAGCAGGAAAACTGTCTCCACAAAAATGTATTAGCTAATAATACTCATCATCAGTTGTAAATTGACTGCAATTTTCACTCCATTAGACTTTCAGAAGCAGCTATTATTATGCGAAAATAATTATGAAAATATGAAGAAAATTGTTCAACTAAGTTAAAGAGTACACATAAGGACTGCATGTGCTTAACAATGTTGTTATGAATAAAGCTGAAATAGGCTGTTTTGGGTAGTATAAGGGAAATATATCATGACTCTTTGATAATATATCTGTGGCCAAAATTTTGACAAGTATCTATGTAAATCAGAAGAGTAAATCAAACTTTTTCACAGCAACTGTTTAAATACCAGAGAAAACACTTGAATTAATATCCTCTTTTATATTGTAAATATGACATTATTTGCTTATTGATTTCTAAATTATATGATACAATTAGTAGGAAATGATTGCTGAATGTAAGATATTGCTAGGCTATTTGGAAGAGGTTGTCTAATCAATTCTAAAATCTATTTTCTTTATTAGGCTACATAAGATGTGTGCTAGTAAAGATTCTTAGTAAGAACTTAATTATTTAGGGTTATTTTGAAAATAAAATAAATATACAATATTTACTGTTGTTTTGTAAATTCATGCTAAAACTATAATGTAGCATTTTTTATTATTGTTGTAGAATGATAATAATTGATTATTATAATAGGATGAATTATATGTATTCATTATTTTACAGACTGATGATATGAGAAGTTCATGTAGTTCAGTATAATTTTTTAAATTTTTTATTTCTCTATGAGTATAGTTGAGAAGCATAAGCAACATTACACATAAGGTTTAATGTTAATAATGAAATATTCAGGCTACTTAATCTGCTCACTTTAAAAAAATTAAATCTTTATTGGTACATTATGAATACACATAATCATCGCATTCAACATTGAGAGTTTTCACCAGAATATGGCATGACTTGATTCTCATTTTTCCCCTTCCCCCACCCACCCTGAACCCCTCCACTTCCTATATACATGAGCTTTGCTTCCTTTTTTTTTTATAGCTATCACATTCTTTTTCCCCTTATTATTTACCCTGCACCCTCTTTGCTTTTAAATGTTTTCTGTTTCACAATATCAACTATATATACTAGAACTCATTTACATCTTCATTTTCTCAAATCAGAAAAAAGATACAATATTTACACATCTGTGACCTATTCATTTCACTTATGAGAGTGTCTTGAAGGAACATCCATTTGAGTATGAATGAGTGAATCTTACCATTTTTAAAGGCAGAATAATACTCCATTCTATAAGAGAACCACATCTTCTTTATCCAGTTTCTGGCTGATGGATATTTTGGTTCTTTCCAAGATTTAGGAATCACAAACTGAGCTGCTATACACATGGGTGCACATAAGTTGATGTGATACGATTCTTTAAATTCTTTTGTGTATTTACCTAGCAGAGTTATAACCTAGCAGAGTTATGGCTGGGTCAAATGGAACCTCCAATCCCAGCTTTTTGAGGAATCTGCATATTGACCTCCACAGAAGTTGTACGAGTCTATACCCCCACCAACAGTGGAGAAGGGTTCCTTTTTCTCTGCAGTCTCGCCAACATTTGTTGCTGGCTAATTCTGAAATAGTAGCCATTCTTTGTGGAGTGAGAAGAAATCTCACTGTTGTTTTCATCAAATGATAAATTTTACTGTATTTCCAAAGGCACAATCTTCTCTGGCCATTTAATGAGACACAGCGGTATGTAATATAAAACAGATGGTTAGAGGTCCTCATGCTAAATTGTTAACATCAGATAATAATTGCTTTCTAAACAGTAAGTATGTTAATATCTTGGTAAGTTTTTAATACTTTTGATGCTAATTTACTGAAAATAAATTCATTCAATAAGTGAAAATGCATGTTTTTGGGTTTTTTAAAATTTTCTTGAATTGCTTGGTGACAATTCAAATTTTGTTGTTGTTGTTGTTTAGACAAACTCTCACTTCTATAGTTCAGGCTGGCCCTGAGTTTAGCCTTGAATTTATAGCGATCCTCCTGCCTCTGCCTCCTGAGTGTTGGGATTACAGGCATGAGCCACCACGCCCGGCATTGTGGTGTGTGGTTTTGATAGCTGGTGGGCGTGAGTCTCCATGCCCCACGTTGTTGTATGTGGTTTTCAGGGGCTGAACCTGGGCTTTTGCACTTGCAAGGCAGGTGCCAAAACCACTGAGCTAAATCCCTGTCTGACAACTTAAAATTGTTTTTAAATATAAGTTTGATTTAGGAGATACCATAATGCTCATATTGTTATATAAATTATATATTCTGTCATTTTTAAATAGAACTCAAAATTTTTTGGAAAAGAGAAATCTCTATATTTTCTGATTCAATGTCTTAAAATATGAAAGAGAAGTGGATTTATGAACTAACAGACATACTCATGTTCACAAACTGTCGAAGGTTGCATATTAAATTGATAGTTATATCTATCATGTGAGACAATACTTGAAAGGTAGGCATTTTAAAAAACTAAAATCGTTATTTTAACATAAGAATAAGAAATCAATATATTCTAACTTTTAGCTATTGTAGATAATAAAGGATTTTGAATTTAGATAAAATAGAGTTGAGGCTGGGGATTTAGCTCAAGTGGTTTCTTGCCTATCTTGCGTAAAGGTCCAGTTCAATCCACCCAGTGCTGCAAGGAAGAGTTCTCATTGTCATTAAATTGGATTAACTGCTAGTATAATAGTTTAAATGACATTCAAAATTATACGAAATTACAAATGCACACATGAGAATAATACACCATTTTCCCACACACTACCTTTTACTTTATTTACACAAGATATGCCTTTAAACTAACCAGTTTAACACTCTGGCCTTTGACTCCACAAAGAAGAAAATTTGTTGTTTATGAAGCTCTATTTTGAAAATAAATGATGCATAGTCAAGAAATTTTATGAACATATGAAATACAGTAAAATGTGTAAACTGTTCTAATACAGCTAGAACATTATGTCTTGTATTAAGCTTATTCTAGGGCTCCAATGTTTATTTCCTTGTTTTATAATAAGTTGAATACTTCCTAAGAATTTACATAATTGATTTTTAATTGACTTGAATTAATGTGTTCCTGCAGTTCATCTAGTAAGTTGAATTCCATATTTATTTTTTTGTTTTTATAACAACAAGGAAAATTGTTTATTAAATGCATGTATAATATTTTACCTTTTTTACTATTATTGTGTGTGTGTGTGAAAGAAATCTTCATTGTCCCAATATATCTCTCTTTCTACCAAATCTCAATCCATTTTCCCCTACTGTTCTTTTGGTTTAATTTTTACATCTTAGTTGTTTTCCAAGGAAATGATACGTTTACAGATCAGTTCATACAGTTCTTAAAATATTGTTTTCTCTAGATAAATCATACTACAAGGTATTATTTGCAATTTGACATCAAATTAAAGTGAAGAAACAGGTTCCCTTTTTGAGCGTTTCCAATTACTCCATAATTATAGAAACAGGATGATAAAAACAAACCCTTAAATATAAGCCAGAATGAAGTTTATAATTAAAGACTATGGGAAATTTGTCACTATTTTGTTTTATATAGTTTTTTTTTTTTTTTTTTTAACACAAATGCATCATTTCTGGCCTTATATCAGTAGGGGGCGCTCTCAGTTATTTATCCAATTCTAACGTGATTTCCTTCTTAAAAAATGAGACCAATGGGATGCAACTAAAAGTTAAGCGTATCCCTAACCATATCATTTGCCTATTTAGAGAGATTTAAGTTTTATAATTACATATGAGCCTGTACTATTTCTCAGATCCACAACTGGTTGGTGGTGTATTGGGGGCAGGACAGCAACATCAAAATCCAACACAACAAATGGAAAGATGAAGTTGCAAACTAGAAATGCGATGACATGTATCAAAACACAGCAGTGCTACTTTGCTACTGTTATCCTATTTTATTAGAGTCAAGTTATATGCCCACCTACATATACCCAAGGGCTGGGAAAGGAGAGAGTATAAATTCATCTAAGGGTATAAACACTTGCAAACCAAAATAGATTCACTCTAGAATCTGATGACAGAACACAGTTGAAAGTCTAAAAATTAAGTCTCTTTAGATGTAATAGCTGTTTACTCACTGATCTATAATATTGAACAGGCATAGTGAAATGTGGAGTGAATGTAAGAAAACAGCCGTGGACATTGCGAGCCGTAAATGGAAGATGCAAAGAACTCAGCCATTATGGCAGTACTGAAATATTGCTGAGGCGATACTGGTACTTTCTTGTTTAGCGGTCAGTGCTCGCAAGATTATCCAAGACTCTCATCTCCCCACCAGACTCATGGTTCTGTCCTCTGGGTCTCCCTTCCTTTCTCAAGGAAAACATCACCTGCTTTACTGTTTAGTAAATGATAACATATCTGAGCTGCTTAGAAACTTGATGCTGTATTTAGCAAATATGTGAGGCACATCGTCATTCAGGTCACTGTCAATGCTAGCATTTTGTCATCACCAGCAAGAAGACACCACTGCTTTTCCAGTTTTCTGCTTGGAAATGGTCTTAGCTACATTAGCCAAATTCACTTATTAAACATCTCTTTCAATTTACATCATGTGGCAGTTTTGCTAGATCTTTGGCTACCACTTGACAATCCTTCTAGGCACCACTACTACATTCTTCCCATGCCCCGAGTTCTCAATGATCGGAACTTTTAAGACCGTATTTCAGCTAACAGTTCATCCAAAGCAAGTTAGAATATCTCCATCATGATCATCAAAACTGCTCTTGTTTCAACTTCTACCTTTCTACATAACTAATTTTATAGTTTTGGGTATTTGTTTTAACAACATAACATTTTAGAGACTGAAGTATGTATTAGTTATCTACTATTACCTTACATAGTACACAGACTTAGGGTTTTAAACAATGGATGTGATTTTTTTCTAATTTCCAAACTTGTACACGAGTCTGACAGCTTCTCATTTGTGTTTTCAGAAGGCATTAGAAAATGAGGGAGAAAGTCAAGAAACAGCAAGACTAGTGAGTCTCAATAGAAGGCATTCTTAAAAAGTACCTTGAGGACGTCCTCATAAGTGAAATAAACAGGTCCCAGATGTGTAAATATTGTATCTTTTCTCTGATATGAGCAAATGAAGTTGTAAATGAGTTATAGTGTGTATAGTTGATATTGTGAAATAGAAAATATTTAAAAGGAAAGAGGATGTAGGAGTAAATAATGACGGGAAAAGAATATGACAGTAATGAAAAAGGAAACATGGTTATGTATATAGAGGGTGGGGGTTGCAAGGTGGGAGAAAAGGGGAAAAATGAGAATCAAATCATGTCATATTCTGGTACAAACTCTCAATTTTGAATGTGATGATGATGTGTATTGATAATGTATCAATAAAGATTTGAATTTTTTAAAAAAGTCCCATGGAGTCTGAATTTCATCTTCTGGTGTTACCACTAGATAAATCATAGTAGTTGCTTTAGGGAGAAACAATGCTATTTATTTTATTTATTTTTCAACTCTGTTCTACTTGGTGTTGTAAAATGATGTCTAATTTTGAACAGTAACAATGGCTCATGAAATATTATGAAATGTTTTAGAGATGTTAGCTATAAATTAAAATCTATGCAAGTCGACTATTTCAATTAATTGCTTCTGATTCTTATCACACTGGAAATCCTTTTTTTCTGAAGAAACTTGTTTATTATGTAGTTTCAATATTATTTATTTATATCCTCCATTTTAAAATTACTACTCAAAATTAAAACGAGTCATATTTCTTCATTATTATACATAAATAGTGATCTATTACATTTTGATTGCCAAATATTTTAGAAAAACTCTCTTATAATTGTTAGGATTTATTGAACATGTATAGTTTTTATGTGAATTTTACTACCTATAAGCTGAATAAAGAGTCTGGCTATCATATATATCTTATTTCTTCTCAACATTTCCCTTCAGATGAGCATTTTTAAGGCCAGGCTGCACTGATGCTGAATTTCCTACATCATCTTGCCTCAGTGAGCTTTACTCTGAGATTTCTCCTTTAGGTATCCCATTTGTATCCAGTCTTTCACGCACTGTTTTGTATTTGTAATATCAGTTCGACCATTTTATTCTACCTAGATTAATACCACTTGGATGCTTTGTTTGACTGGTGGTTTGGAAGCTGTTCTGCACAGCACAACTGACTAACAAACAGCAGGTGGACATTCTAATTATCAAGGCATTGTAGCAATTCTGAAGGAAAGAAAATGAGAATTCAGTCTTCTTTTGCAAAGATTATTTTATACTACATGGTGCAAAGAGTTTGATGAAGGCCAATTAAGGAAGGGACTCTGGTCTCAGGTGATAACACAAAACTGAATCATTTCTCAGCCACAGATGGCTTCTCCAGCTTATGACACACTCAGTATTTAAATAGATGTCAGAAAAGATTTTCCAGTTGTAAAATAGATGCTTTTCATTGTGTCTTTTTGTAACACTTTCTAGTCATTTTTCCTTTACCTAATTATAAGAAGAGTATCTGATTATGTATTTTTTCAATAGAAACAAGTGGCATAAATCTTCAGAGTTTTCTTATATTTATATTTTAATGTATAGAGGCAAAAATGGACTGAAAGTATATACTTATATACATATATACAATATCATGTATATACATATATGCAATATAAATGTATATTTATGGCAAAGACACCAGCAGCTGCAAATTTCTAAATATTCTGAATAAATATTTAGAATTTAGAATTTAGAAATTTCTAAATATTCAATTTTCTAAATATTTTCTAAATATAGAAGACAAGACAGCAGAGCTTCTGGTGTCTTTGCCATAAACTGCTGCTATTTAAACTGCTGCATATATATATCTATATATAGATATAGATATATAGATATATATACATATACATATATACAAGTATATACATATATACAATATCATGTACATTGTTAAGTGAAAAACTGAACTTTATTCACTACACTATGGGGAATATTTAGAAAATTTTAGCCAGAAAAGTTACAAAACTAAAACATAGTTTAATAATACTAACAACGTGGGTTTTTGTTTGTTTCTTAACTAGTTAAAGACTTCTTCACTTATTTGTCGGTTAATAGTATAAAATATCATTTTTTCCTATTTCAACTTATTTTACATTTCTTAATCCTTCTTTCTGAGACTTTGTATTTCAAAAATTTTTTACAGCTGTGCAATATTCATTGTTATTACATTTATCATCACTAAGTGCAAGAGGCAAATTGTAGAGAACTGTATATATTAGAACTGGATATATTATCTAGTTAAGGCCAGATGTGTGCATGCAGTTCTTTTAAATGGAAAGACAGAAATATACGAAGTGTAAAAATGGCTGTCTCAGGGCAAGCGGAAGTAGGCTGACAAAGGAGAGGAAAACTAGCCTGTTAGAACGTATCCTGTTTTGCAAACCTGACACTGAAGCTTCTCTGCCTGTCCACTGTATTTCATGGAGCTTTCTAAGTCTGAAGATGTCTTTGGTTCTGTGACATGGACCCGCATACTGCTTGTGAATGTCACCCTCTGTACATATGGTACATTCAGCTCTTTCATGCTGGTTAACTCCTTTACCTGCTATCTATATATCAAATATTTGTAAATTTCTAGGCTTTTTTTCCTTTATATTTATACTCTTGATTTCTTATATATAAATAAATATTTATCTTAATGAATTTATATTTAAGTAAATTTTAAGAGAGATCAAAAGTGATGGTATCAGACTGAGTTTCAATCCTCCAATTTTACCTGGAAGTGAAGGTTGAATTTCTTATAATTTTTAATAATATTGTTATTATTTTAGACATTGTCTTACTTTGTAGTTCACGCTGGTCCTGAACTCAGCCTTGTACTCAGAAATCCTCCTGCCTCTGCCACCTGAGTGCTGGGATTACAGGTGTGAGCCACCCTGCCCAGCATTGTGGTATGTGTTTCTTATTTCTGGTGCGCATGAGTCACCATGCCTGACTTTGTTGTATGTGGTTACTGGGGATCAAAATCTGGACCTTGTGCTCGCAAGGCTGGTACCAGAACCACTTATCTAAATCCTCAGCCTCATTTTTTAAATATTCTGATATTTTTAAAGTCTGGTAGTCTTTTCATCATACTTTTGTAAATCTTGGATTTTTATGTGGTCATTATATGCAAGACATTCTTAAAAATATTATTTATAAACTTATCAAATATGTATATATACATATATATGCATATATATATGTATTCATACATATATATGTATTCATACATATATATACGTGTATATATGTATTCATTGTTAATTAATTCTCTCATTTTTATTACACTGGAATTTTGCACTGAGCAGTGTCCTCAGTTCATTATTTTTTCTTTTGAAAGTTTTTTTTTTTTTTTTTTTTTTTAAGATAGGGCCTTGCTAAATGGCTGACCTGCTCAGTCTGGGCTATATTTTGTAATTCTCCTCAGCCTCCCAGAGTGCCGAGATTCCAAGAGTGAACCATCTGACCCTTCCTATTCACTCTAGATATTTTAACAGATGATTCTGTAGCTTTTGCTGTCTAACATGATCAGAAACAATTACCATAAAATAACAGTCATTTGTTAACCCTGAGATCTATCTGTTTGTAATTTTGCATAGCTGCGAGTGGATGGTCTTTCTGGTCTGACTTCAATTTCAGTGTCCTCTGGAATTCACCTGAGAGACAAGACAGCAGAGCTGCTGGTGTCTTTGCCGTAAACTCTCTTCCTCTGGGGATACGACTAAGGCTTTTTACACAGGGGTGGGACAGTTTGTGGAACTGCTGATAAGCCAGCTAAAACTCACCTTCCATCATGTTCTCTACTATTGTACCCTCCAAACCAAATCATAGGGTCAATCCCAGCTCAAGAGGTGGAAGAGTAAATCCTGACCACCTAAGTAAGAAGTTGGAAATCTACACTGCAGAAGTGGAACACGAGCACAATCCAACTGTACTTTGCCAGTATGCCACAGTGATAGTGTATTTTATGATAAATATATATTAAAATTGAACAGCACTTTAAAAATTAATAGCACCTCAATACTAATTTCTCAGCAACTGTACTAAACCTGTTAAAATTTTTCATATAGAACTCAATATTTGGGTGTATTTATATCATTCACTGTTTCTAGTCCACAAGATCAGTGCAAGTGGTTAATGGGAGGATAGGTCCAGGGCCAACAGTATTTACAATTAAAATCAATTAGGTAGAGCCAGGAGTGGTGGCTCATGTTTGTAATCCCAGCACTTAGGAGGCAGAGGCAGGAGGATTGCTGAGGGTTTGAGGTTTGCCTGGGCTGCATAGTGAGCTCAGGGCCAGCCTGAACTACAAAACTAAAACCCTGTCTCCAAAAAAAAAAAAAAAAAAAATCAGGTAGAGATATATTTTCAACCAAATATATTACAATCATGCATTTAATTTCAAAATATTAGTGTTTCCATTAAGCTATTTTCCCTTAAAATAAATGTCAGGAGATACTTATTCATAGAAAAACTGAAATATCATCCCGCAGGCACTGGTCACTGTCTTTCACTATGAATGGAGGTTACACCTCCAGAATGGGACGAGCTTTTCTGTTTCAAATGTAACACAACAGGTGAGATATGAAATGCTAACCATTTATTTGAAAAGCAGGTAAAACAAGGCTCTTCTTTGGTTACCTGCTCTATTTTTTAAGTATACACATTTTGAATGTGAGCAAAAGAAATTGCTCTCTTCTCTCATTATATAACACCTCATGTAATTTGGGGGAAAATGCTGAAGAGAAAAAGCCTATATCTATAAAAAGCCTACATCTATAAAAATAAAGAGACACGAGTATAATACATGTTTACCTCAACATTGTAGGAAACTGAATATGTGAACTGGATAAAGAAGTAACATGAAGGACTTATAAAAATCCTCTGCTTGTGTTAGGATATTATTTTTGATTTATTTTTATATTATAATTTACTTGCTGAACAATATGACATTTATATCAAAGAGAGGACAAATATATGGTTAGGATAGAATTAACATTTGAGAACACATACACGGCAAGATAAAGAAGATAACTGCATAACGATTTTTCCTCTTTATGCAACACACAGCATTGTATTAAAGATTAAAAATCTACAAACAGCCGATATACTTCAGAATAATTTTTTTTGAGCTATAGAAACACTGGGACTTGAGATCTTTCTTGAATCACATTCAAACTTACTACAGAGTATTTGTTTGATAAAACAATCACTGTGATCTTAATTTTCCAACTAGTTATTGTTATAGGTATTTATTTCTAATTTACATATGATTTGGGAAAGCTAAATCGGGAAACATTTTGAAGATGTAAAGTGCACTTCTAAGGATGTGTATCTCATACTGGGTGAATGATAAAAATGATATTAAATTGCATGATTATGGAATCAGCTTTTCTTCATTGCTTTATCTGCCTTACTTTATGTATTTCCTGGAATAGAATAAATAATAAGTATGGTGATAAAAATACAATTGTCAGTTTCATCGTTTTACAAATTATGGTACCAGTTGGGACTTACTCAAAACTTGCTTTGTGGATTAAGTTAATGTCAATTTCCCATTTGTTTCAAGTAGATCTTCAAGCTTTGCGTTGCTCTTTCTGCATATTTCTCAGAACTTGCACCACCCTGTGGCTTCTTCAGCCTTCTGTGCTTCATAGCGCATCTGGAAGGGCACTGACCTTGTCTCTTCACTGCTGCTGCCTCTCAACCTCAACAGCAAGATTTGAGTTTCCCTTGATATTGTTCTTATCACTTAATTCATAACTTTCTAGGGGAAGTAAGTTTGTTTTCCAACTCACTTCTTTAATGAGTTTTGGTGCTGATAAGGATTGAAACTAGGGCCTTCATATTGACCTAAATCTTCAACCTTTTTAAAATGGAAACAGTAGTCAGTACCTCATTCCACAGTGCTGGGTGTGGTGGCTCACGCCTGTAATCCCAGCACTTGGGAGGCAGAGGCAGGAGGACTGCTGTGAGTTTAATGCTCACCTTGGCTACATAATGAGCTCAGGGCCAGGTAGAACTACAAGTGAGACCCTGTCTCAAAATTACTATCATGCATTTATATAAAATCAAAACAAGGTGCATACATTATTGTAGCTTCAAATTGTCTCTCTATCACTCTCACCATCATTGACAGATAAATATTAATCTAATTTTGGTTACACAAATTAAATTATATTACCTAGAACTTTATTAAAATTGAATACTCCAGAATATATTTTCTAGTGGGTGTTTGTTTGTTACCTGATATTCCTAATTGTCTGGGTATTTTATTATTCTTATTTATTAAACTTCCTCCTACTAGTACTGGTCCATACTTTAGTATTATCATCCTGAAATTATGAATAGAAAACTAGCTGGGAAAAAAAAATGTTTCTTGGATAATGTATGAAATTATAAATAATGGTAGACGTGAAATTAAGAAAAAGAAAAGAAAACACTACTTTTAGAAATCAACTCCACTTTAGAAATAGTTACCGATGTTCATCTTAGTGATGAAACATACGTTTTGTGTTCAAGAAAAACTTGCTTTCCTATAAAATTAATGTGTACATTTCTTCTTTTCAGTACTCTTGAGGAACTTCATCTATCCCAGTTAAAACCCTTAAAGAATGTTAGTTGAATCTGGAATTGATTCATTGATGCCACAAATTGTTAATTTCCAGCTCTCCTCATGTACCAATAGAGAAACACATGAGATTTCTACAATGCTGGTCAACACAACATTGAACTTTTACTGTTTGAGTTCTTCAATATGTGCCAATTATAAACAAATGCATAGGCTTGGTGAATGAAGATTTGTGTTTGCAAATGAAGGAAGTGTTGTGGATTCTCCCACCCTCCCTCCCTCCTTCTCTCTCTCTGTCTCTCTCTCTCTCTCCATCATACATACATACACACACAGCGCTAACTCACTATCCTTTAGCTTTGGAATAACTAAATTATTTATGTCAAAGATATATTTGAGAAACACCACATGATATACAAATTGGTCCTCCTCCAGAGAGAAGCCTTAACTCTGGGAAATGAGGTGATTACCCCGCCCAGAGCCTGGGTAGTCAGTGATGTAGACCATCAGACAGGCTAGCAGGGCACACAGTAGCAGTCCTACACAGGACAGGACTAGCACTTCCAAGATGAATCATAAACAGGAAAAGAAAGCAAATGTCAGACACGTGAACAATGGACGGAGGCTTGATCCTTACACTATGCATGGTCTCAAACACGACCATGTTAAAACAGAAAATGTGAGAAAACAGACATGGAAAAATGTTATTATTTACTACAAAACAAGCAGCATGAGATTAAAGTTAGAACTGACACCTCCTATCTGCATAGGACTGGAAAAGTTTATATAAAGCAGTAGATAGGCCCTGTGTGTATCATGTGAACTTAAATGTGGAAAACACTGAGTGTAGAATCACTTCTTTTAAAGAAAAGATGGTTCTTCTTTAAGTAGAAATACGAATTCAAGCCTTAAAGTTTTGTTGTTGTAAACACAATCCTGAAAATTCCAAACTTATACAAGGGTCAAGACCTCACACTCCTTTTTTTCAGCTTTATAAAAATTTTTATTAGTTTTTTTTTTTTTTTAAAGTTTTTTGAGACAAGGTCTCACTTCTTAGTTCAGGCTGGCCCAGAGCTCACTATGTAGCCCAGGTGAGCCTGGAACTCACAGCGATCCTCCTGCCTCTGCCTCATGATAGCTGTGATTACAGGTATGAGCCACCATGCCCGGCATTATTAGTTTTTATTTTTGATTTAAGGAATGGGTTATCTATCCAATGGCTGTTACACCATTATATTTTGGAATCAGATAGCTTCTGATTTTATAGGTCCAAATATGGGCAAGACTTTTTTTTTTTTTTAAATGTATCTTAACCCAAAAATACACGATTTTGATATTTAAATAGTAAAAGATTAGACTTTCTGAATCGCATTCAGAGGAGACAGGAGTCACAGTTGATTCTAAGAGTCCCTGAGAATTTTTGCAATTGTGAGAGGAAGTAAATGTATTTTTCCTGTGAGAAAGATAAGATTTGGAGGAAGGGCCTGCAGAACGAACAGGGTCTGAACTGCGATGTCCCGCTAACTCACGGGTCTGTCAGAACCTGAGAAAATGATTTCAGTGGGAAATTTATAAGTGAAAATTCAGTGGAAATTGACAGTTGAAAAATATCCAGTGAGATTATTGTGCAATAGAATAGCTTCTAAATCCTTAGTAAAGACCATGCAGAAACATGAGAAAGATGGAGATAAAATTGCTGCAAGCCAAGGAGACGCAGAAACTACTGGAGGAAGCAGCCGGGCGGAGACTAGGAACTTCCGTTTCAGACTGTGGCTTCCGTGTCTGAGCCTCACTGAGTCCCTGCTATGCTCAGTGTTCCCGTTTAAGGAGCCGCGTCATGAAGCTCCGTGGAAGTGACACATACCCCTGACAGTGCTGACCAGGGCCGGTGATCTCTCTCACACTTCCGTGAAGCAGAGGCCTAGTTCAATATTTGCAAAGCGCCCTCCTCAGAACTCTGGAAGAAGGAACAATGGCAGTTTTCCTTCTTTGTTTAACTCAGTAAGCCTTCCCAGAAAGAGTCCATTGGGTTCCTAGGGAAGAGTTATGGGATTAAGCCTAAAGGGGAGAACGGTACTGTCCCACACAACCTGGTCTGCTTCAAATCCTGAGACACTCAGGTCTCCACTGAGGTGAAAGTGGTTGACCACGTGCTGTGAACTGAGAGCCATCCCGAGAATGGTTTCTGTTGAAAATTCCGCCCAGCCCGTGTCCCTTCCCCTGACCACGTGTGTGGCTGGGGCATGCAGCAATGTGTTCGCACACGGTTTAAGGCCACGTTCGTTCCTTGCTTTCAGCAGACACAATTCTGAAAGCCACCCCAGACATTTAAATTTTAAAATCGAGTTTAGTGGCACACGTGAGGTACAATTTATGACCACATTCATCACGGGCAATTTTGGTTCTTATTTTTTCCATTTCCTTGCCTTTAGTACTCCCTTTCTAAATAGATAGCCTATGCTACTGGGTCTTTTCTTCTTCTTCTTCTCCTCCTCCTCCTCCTTCTTCTTCTTTTCAATTTTTTTCTTTGCCTTCTGCTTTGTAGTTAAACTCTTCATTATGGAAGATCCTCATCTGGTCACTGTCTTGAAGGTGTTAAACGTTTGAAAATGCTCCAGTACATTTGACGTGTTTATCTTCATTTAAATTTCTACATCCCAGAAGCAAAGATAAGTTCGAATTTTCCTCGATTAGGTTTGATAATTAAGCATTGATATTTCTTTAAATCAATCCATTCAGAAACTAGCTGTCCACAATTTCATTACTCATATTATTGAATTTGTATTAACACAAATTTGTACCAGCTGATTTGTATTAGCTTCTAGTACCAAATGATTACTCTTGTAGCAAAAGTTGTTACATGAAGGAAATACGTCTTCATTCATTTATCCTTTTCTTCTCTTTCTCCATCTTGTTGTGCCCTTTCTATTTTTTTGTTTCCTGTTACCTATTTTTTATCTAGTTTTAAAAATCATTTATACTTTATGGGAATGACGCAGAAATTACTTAATACTTGCACCACCCACTTCAGTCTCATTTCTAAATACCCAAATATGGTTCAATTGTTGACATTTTGGAAAAGATGTAGTGCTCTGAAGTGATGCTTTGGATTTTTGGATGAGCTGTGAAATATTCCACATATTGCTGTAAGAGACGTTCTCTTGCTTTCTGTGTGAGAAGAAAGAAAAATCAACACAGATGTTTTCTTCCAGGAATATTATATATATTTCCTCCCATTAATATATTCCTTGAAAACATTCAGTGTCAGTCTGGATATCTCTGGGGACTTTTGTTCTTATGAATTCATTGTGCAACATATCTTGAGGATTTTTCAAAAAGTTGTATATCATGCTCCACACCATGGTTGTGCTTGCATTTCAAGGATGAATTCACAAGTTTAAGTATTAAACAACAACAACAAAATAACAACAAAGGCTTATTTGGAGCAAAGATATTTCTGACTTGAATATTCAATCCTAAAATAAATATTTGTTAGTTTATATAGCTTGTTTGTTTTAAAATTAGCATAACAAAATCTTATTCTCTAAGGGAAATTCTGTTTTGGCTTTGTAGCATTAAACTTAAGAGTTCAATTCCCCAAAGAGATTATCTGGATCATCAGAGCTTTAAAATATAGGCTAATCCTCTGAAAATCTTATTGAGTCCCTGGAGTTTTTGAAATGATTTGGGAAAAAAAATCTATAAGCACTTTCTGAGAGTACATGAAAACACCGTAAAAGTAACAAGACTTAGACTTTTATATAGGAATTAACTGAACAACCAGAAATAACTGCAGTTTTAGTACATGCAGTTTTAGATTTGGAAGTTAATATAGTTTAGTGTTAGATGACAATATGACTTTAGTAATCATTTCTATTTGCAACAGAGAGGCGTATGTTTTAGATATTCATAGAATATTGCAAATTCCTCAATAAAGTCACCACTTAAAGGATCAGATTGAAGGTAATTAGGCCATTTTCCATTCAAAAATTCATAAATTGTAGACATGCATTGAGGGTCCAGCACTACTTGCTGTGCATACAACTTGGAAAAATTATTCAGTAATCTGCCCTTTAATGCATATATCTTGACAATGGCATCTAATTATAAAGTCTTCATATGCTAACCTGAGTAAATTAATTAGTACAATTCAATGCTCACAATTAGATGTTGAAGCCATCTTAAGCAGGTTGATAAAAATATCTGACTGGCAAGACAACAAAATTGTTGAATATCTTGAGAGTATGTTTACAAAAGATATGCAAATTTTGTCAGGAAGAATTTAGACTAATCAAAAGCATTTATGCCCACATCTACATTTTCTAAAGCACAAACTTGTTACTCATGTAATATAGTTTAGTTAAAAAAAAAATCAGAGATGCCCTCACCACAGAAAGGGTTTTTATAACAAAGAAGTGCAATAAACACACATCTATGGCAGGTAAACAGGAAGTGTTGAAAATTTAGGCTACTTATTTTATTCAACAAGGAACCAGAGTGTCATTCTTAGAAGTCTCTGGTTACGAATCTCTTACTTCTTCATAAATCAGTTTTAATATATGTAGTTAAAGACACTGGTGGAGAATAAATATATTGCTGATACTCATCTTTCTTATGAGTTTTTAAAATAATGTAAGATTCTAATTCACATAAATGAGTTGTAATATTTATAAGGGTCAATACTTTACATTCAAATGTACTTTAGAGGAACAAAGATTTAGTTCTTTTCTTATTTTCTAATTATTTATAGTTGAATAAAATTACCACAGTAGGTATTTTTAACCGAAGATAAAACAACAAAATTCTCTTTTTCTCTGAGTAGCTGTAACTAAATAAGGCAAAGGAAATAAAGCCACATTCATAGCATAAAAGCATCTTCTCAGCAATTTCTCTGAAGTCAGGTGGAATGAATCTTCCAAATGAGAGAATACACACTCCAGCTGCTGCCCAAATTGATCTACTTACTACAACATATCGGTTTAATCTTTCATGATAGATCGTGACACCAAAACCATCTTGACATGTACTGAACTTGACATTTACTAAATTAATTTCTCATTTTCTCTCCAGAAACAAGAAATTTTCTTAATGTGCAGCATATTCACAGCATACACCGACATTTATATAATTACATAACATATGGCAAATGATGAAATGGTCTAGGAGACACTGTCTCCAAAGCGAACATTAATTCATACAGGACCTATGTAATTGATTTTAAAGAAATGTTTGTATGTGATTCTGCCCACATTCATGGTTTCAAGTATGACTGTGCTGTTATTATTTATTGTCCTACCTCTCTATCAGTAAAGGGGTTTTGTTAAAATTTTATTCATGTTCATATACATTTCATGTAGGTCTACATTCTATGGAAATGTGAGGTGAAAAATGGAAATAATGTACTCTCCAGCATATTTTTGGATGTGTTTTTATGCGGAAAACATGAGGGTAGATAAGAATCAGGATGGACAGAAACATGAGAAACATTTTGCATTGCATTTTACTTGGGAAAAGGAGCCATTATTGCCTTTTTAAATCATTTTCCCATTTGGTATAAAATAACACTCTATACTCATAGTTTAAGGGAGGAAAAATTTATTTTGGCTTCTGGATTATGAATGTTTCAATCCATAGTTCCCTGAATTGCAAGGCGAAGGACACAGTGAAGAAAGAAGAATAAACTCCTCACTTTCTGGTGGACAGAAAGCAGTTAAAGGGGGAGCTAGGTAGGAAGATGCTCCCTTCCCGGTCATGACCCCAGTGGTCCAGCTCTTCCTACCAGGCTGCATCTCCCGATACCTCCTATAGCATGTCAGTAATAGATTAACCTTCCAAAGGTTCCACCTGTTATCTCGTGGGGCTTTAGGGTAATATCCAGACATAAACCAAGAGCTAAAGTTGAAATAAATAAATATTAAATGAGAAGGAAATAGATCAACTTGCAGAGACCTAAAAAGACAGTGTACTGAGTTGATGGTTCCTAATGTAATTCTGTTATGTGGACTGAGGATGAAAAATAAACATGTGTGCAATCAGAGTACAGCAGGAGAGAAACTGGATGAAGTCACATGAAGATTATGAAGGATTGTACTTGTACCAAAATGATGCAAAAATAGATTTACATATTTAACAATTTTAAGTATTAGGAAAAAGATTAGTTGAACTTTAAACATCAACTTTTATGGAACTACATTAAAATAACTTAAAAGGGGCTGTTGTGATAGCCTAATATGGTTATGAGTGACCAAGTGACAGTTCATACTGGAGAAAAGCAGGCGCCCTGCAGAAGACCGAACGGTGGCATCTGGTGCAGAAGCATCATACTGGTGCCACTGAACCTGGCATCTCATGGGGTGAGGGGAGCCAGGACCACTTTGGAATCCTGGTGTCCACCCCACACAGACCTGCTGAATGTCAGCTGGTAATGGTTAGGTAGGAGAGAGTGGCCCATCAGGCCTGCTTGGCTGGTGGAGCAGACTCCCAGTCTGCACAACTTCTCTGAAGAGCAGGAGGGAGACACATGTGCCTGAGATGCAGAAGGGCTGAAAGTAGGAGAATGGGAGGGACAAGATGCCACACAGATGCCCTGTGAAAACCATAGCACCACAGTGCTGGTGTGCAGATGTCCATGGGGAGACAAGAGCTGCCCAGGCCCTCCCTGAAGAGAGTAAATCACTCCTTCCCTTCTGTTACAGCGGGGTAGGCTGTGCTTGCCAGACGTTCAACATGCCACCCATGATTGTTGCGAGTCCCCTGGTAGGCCCCAGTGCCTCCAGTCTGGGGCCTGCAGGGGACTTCCCTGAGGACAGACAGTGCAGTGCGGAGGTAAGAGCTGTGAGCAGAGAGGTGGAGACTGTATGCACATCAAAGGCTGATTCGCAGCAGACCATGCACACTCTAGTCCTTTCCTCACATGTGGGGAAGTCCTGACCTGGGCAGGGATCTGGCCAATGGTTTTGTTGGTCAAAGAGTGCCCTCTGTCCCGCCTGTAACTACCGTATGTTGGAGGGCAGGGGACAGAGAGACATTTCCAGGGAGAGAGATGGGAATGTCCCTGACTGCACTCCTTTTCTAGATGTAGTAAGCAAAGAAAAAATGTGGCAAGAAGACAAGAAATGACCACAGTACTTACAGGGCAGTGGGGGAAGCAAGAGAGTGTCTGGTCCCTTGCAGAATTGGAGAAATGGGACTTGGGCGAACTGTATCATATTTCCTTTCCCCAAATCACTGGGCAGGTCAGAGTTACAGAAGCCGGCGTGTGTCAGGCCTGGAGCTCAGCTTGTTCAGAGGGAGCTGAAGCTCATCACTGTGGGCAGAACTTGGTGCCCATGTGAGGTGCTGCTGGCTCTGCAGTCAGACAGGATCCGGGGTCCGACCTGGGCAAGGCTCCTGGTTAGTGCTCAGACAACCATATGAGTGTTTTTGCTTTTAGTTTATGATTGTCATCCCCATGCCTATTTGTTTGATTTGGATCATCTTCATTTGGGTGTTTTATATTTTTCTACTTTTTACAGGATTTTTTTTTGCTTTTATTTATTTATTTGTTTGTTTGTTTATTTTTTAAATTTTTTAAAATTATCTTTATTGGTACATTAAGTATACACATCATGATTGCACTCCATAATGGAGATTTGTACCAGTATAAGACACAACTTAATTCTCATTTTTTCCCATAGCCCCACCCACCCTACCACCCCCCCCATATACATAAAATTTGTTTCCTTACTTTTTTGTTACAATCTCAACATTGTCCCCTTTTGTTTGTTTATTTTTGACATGGTCTCCCTTTGTAGTTCAGGCTGATCCTGAGCTCAGCCTTGAACTCACAGCAATCCTCCTGCCTCTGCCTCCTGAGTGCTGGGATTCCAGGTGTGAGCCACCACACCTGTCACAGTGGTATGTGGTTATCTGGGATCAAACATGAGACCTTGCATTTTCCAGGCCGACACCAGAACCACTGAGCTAAATCCCCAGCTATTGTTTTTCCTTCTTACTAGTAATTTTTATTTTACTTTTTTTCTGTGAGCTTTTCTCCTCTGACACACTTTTTTATTGCTTCCTCTCTTTTATTCTGTTTGTTTGTTTGTTTTGTTTTGTTGGTTTTTTTTGAGACAGCGTCTCACTTTGTAGTTCAGGCTGGCCCTGAGCTCAGCCTCAAACTCATCACAGCAATCCTCCTGCCTCTGCCTCCTGAGTGCTGGGATTACAGGCGTGAGTCATCACACCCGGCACTGTGGTATGTGGTGCTGGTTGCTGCTGGGGTGAGTCTCCACGCCTAGTATGGTATGTGGTTACCGGGAAGCGAACCCGGGTCCTTGGCTTGTAAGACAGGCGCCTGAACCACTGAGCTAACTCTCCGGCTCCACTCTTTTATTCTTAACTTTCTTCCCTTTTCCTTTTTCTTTTCTCTTCACTTTCTTGTCTCTTCACTGTCCCTTTGTTCATCTTCATCTACCTCAGATCATATATACATATAGAAGAGCCCTGTGTAAGTATTTTAGAGAATAAAAGTTAGCCAGTGCTGGCACTTAGAACCATTCAAGGGCATGCCAGGGCAGTCCCAAACAAAATCGGGTCCTTTCACCGACGAGGCCATCAACCAGATCCCAGCTCGGGCCAGAACTTCCCCACGTGGGAGGAAAGGTCTGCTGGGAATCAGCCTTTGAAGTGTATACTGTCTCCACCTCTCCGCTCATAGCTCTACTTCCACACTACACTGTCTCCAGTGAAGTCCCCTGCAGGCCCCAGGTCAGAAGATGCCAAAAACTACCTACAAAAACACAGTAACAGGTTGCAACAATCTCACAGCTTCCCTCCGTATCTAAATACACACCTCCTCGTCTACACACTTCCTCCTGACTGCAAAAGCACTTTATTGAAACCACTGGACACTAACTATTTGTCCTCATTATAAACTAAGTCCAGCAAAGTCAGCCTCCTGTCTGCTTTGATGTGGTCACTCTTGTCACTGATGTGATCTCTTCCCTTTTATCTCTACTTCTATCAACCTCAACACCTGGATAAACTGTGTAACCTATTTTGTAAGGAGAATTAATAAAAGGGTGAAATTATCTAATGAGTTTTAAGGTTTATGATTAATGTTTGATGGTATCTAATGACAGTTTTAATGAGTAGAAATTCTTTCCTTACAGCACTGGGGCAAGACATAACTCAGAAAACCTCCAGTTTAGATGATGAACAATAATGCGTACTAATACAGCTAAATGATACAACACTGGAAAAAATACCTAAATAAAACTGGCGCCACACTGGAAAATAAAATCTGGCTAAAAAGATATTCATGCAAGTGACAAATTCTCTTCATTCCATTTGACCTCAAACCACACACACAGATTAAAAAAAAAAAAAAAGCAGATGGGCAGATGATCAAAAATGAAGCCCAATGGTCTCCTAAACTGAATAGACTCATTGTATTCAAAAATAAATGTATAGACAAAATCAAGATATGATTTAATAAATTCCATACAGCAAGACTCCCACAGCAAGCAGGACTATTAATTTCATGCTCAAGGAAACCTCAAGTTAAAATTTTTCAGAGAAAGCAAAGAAATGCACCATTAATGAGTTAATGGAACAATTCATTGGAAGGAGAACATATGTAGATATATATGGATCAAATATTATTGCACCTAACTTTACTATATATAAGATATCAGCTGACTCATTGGGGATAACTTCTACAGCACACAATAACAAACAGATAAATTTACTAAATACAAAATTTA
>PVIR01027461.1:0-22877 GCA_004026965.1 Petromus typicus | reverse complement strand
ATCCCAGCACTCGGGAGGCAGAGGCAGGAGGATTGTGATGTGAGTTGGAGGCTGAGCTCAGGGCCAGCCTGAACCACAAAGCGAGACCCTGTCTCCAAAAACCTAAAAAAAAAAAAAAAAAAAGATTAAATAGCTGTATGTGTCTGTGGTTGTTTCTGCTTCTTCTATTCTGTTCCATTGATCCACATTCCTGGTTTTGTACCAGTACTATGCTGTTTTAATCACTACAATTTTAGAATATAATTTATAATCTGGAATCGTGATGTTATCTGTTTTGCCTTTGTTATCCAGAATTGTATTTGCCATTCTGTGTCTCTTATGATTTTATATAAATTTGAGGAATGTTTTCTGTAGCTCTGAGAAATGACATTGATATTTTGATTGGGAATGAAGTAAAACTGATAATCAGTAAGTATAGCAATTTTTATTATGTTAGTTCTAACTAATCGGGATGAGGGGATATTTTCCCATTATCTTTTTTTTTTTTTGAGACAGGGTCTTGTTTTGTAATTCAGGCTGGTCCTGAGTTCACTGTGTAGGGAAGTCTAGGGAAACCTCGAACTCACAGCAGTCCTCCTGCCTCTGCCTCCTGAGTGCTAGGATTACAGATGTGAGCCACCACACCTGGTACTGTGGTATGTGGTACTGATTGCTTGTGGGTGTGTGTCTCCATGCCCTGCAAGTATGTGGTTACTGAGGATCAAATCCAGGACCTTGAGCTTGCCAGGCAGATGCAGGAACCCACTGAGCTAAATCCCTGCCCTCATTTTTCTGATGTTGGTATTCAACACTATAAACTTTCTTTGTGTCCAGTAAGTTCTGGTATGTTACACTGGTGTTGTCTTTTAATTCTAGGAACTTTTATTTCATCCTTAATTTGATCTGTGATGCAATGATTATTCAGGAGTGTTAATTTCTATGTTTCTATAGCTTTTGTGATTTCTTTTGCTGTTGACTCCTTGTTTCTTTGCACTGTATTCTAATGATATACCTGGTAAAATCTTGATTCTTATGTATTTATGTAGGCATGCCTTATTCACTAGTATGTGGTCTATTTTGGAGAAATAGAAATCATGTGAGGATGAAAAAATGTTTCGTTGAATAGAACATTCTGTATATATCCATTAGGTCCATTTGTTCAAAAGTTGGCTCAACTCTTAAAAATTTTTTGTGGATTTTTAGTTGATTGGTTTGTAATGAAGTATTGTAATCCCCCACTATAATTTTATTGGCATTTATCTGATCTTTTATGCCCATTAGTGTTTGTTTATGAAGTTGGTTACACCATGGTTTGGTGCATATACATTTATATTATTATCTCTTCCTGTTGAATAGTTTTGTTTACTAATATGTAATATTCATCTTTGCCTCTTTTAAAAAGCTTTGACTTAAAATCCACTTTTTCTGTAATATGATAGCCACTTCTGCTTTTGTTTAGATTGTGGTTGCATGGAATATTGTTTCCTGTGCTTTATCCTCTGAATTTCTTTTCGTGTTAAATGTCTCTTGTATCCTGGATACTGTTCGGTTTTCTTGGTCTCACTTTGTAGGTCAGGCTGGCCCTGAACTCACTTCCTAGGCCAGGCTATCCTTGAACTCACAGCAATCCTCTGGCCTCTGCCTCCCAAATGCTAGGAGTACAGGCGTGAGTTCCCACCCCTGGCATTGTGGTATGTAATACTGATTGCTGGTAGGTGTGAGTCACCATGTGCTTATTACAAGGCAGGCACTGGAACCACTGAGCTAAATCCCCGGTCCATTCTCTTGTTGTTAAGGTATCTCTCATTAATTGATCATGACCATACCTCTTTCTTAAATATCTGACATTCTGTCTTCATATTGGTTGCTTTTACTACCTATATTTTCAGTCACTTAGATTTCTGTTTAGAACTTTCTTACGGATTCCCTTTATTTCTATGCTGATCATTCATTTTTATCTCTTTAATGTCTTCTCTAGACTGCTGATTGTTTCATTGTGATCATTTTGTGGTTAGTTATATCTTCTTTAAATTCACCAATCACCTTACAGAACTGTTTTGTCCCTATTAGTACCCTTTCAGACCTCCCTACTGTGCAGCATATGATCCCAATCCCATTGCCCCCTGTACCAAGTTTGGGAGGATTTGGGAGTTTGGGGAGGCATTTTGTTTTTTATTTGTTTTATGTGGTTGTTACTTTATGTACTGGGATTTACAAATTCTTTGGCATGATCTTTGGAACAAACTAATGACCAACTCCACCCCAGACAATTCAGGCACTGGCCTAAAGAGAAAACCAGTTGCTAGCCATTTCTGTTACCTTATCTATTGTAGTAAATTTAATGAAACAGTGACATCAAAGATCACTTGGATATTGACACATCATAGGAATGCACACAGTCCTTCACCAAAACAAAAGTGATTATGATTTTAGTGAATGTAATCAGGCCCACTTATATTTATTATATTATATTTATATTTATAATCAGTAATTGAGATCACTGATTTCTGCTGGATGTTGGCAGCGATGCCAGAGTTGAAGCATATCACTAGTTTAAGACTGCCCTCTCTAACGATTACTCCCACAGCAGAATATAGGCTTTTATCTTCCTAGTCTGAGCCAAGGTCTCCCAGAGATGCCTGTTTAGCTCTTAGCTTTCCAAGCCAATCTCCTGTGGGATCTTTTATACAGGCTGTGTGGAAGAGTGTCACTCCAGTACTGAAGTGAGATGCTCCTTCTGGGTGTTGGTCTCTTATTTAGGCAGGTTGTTCTGTTGTCAGCTGTGTTGACCTGGGCTTTGGTAAACCCAGTAACTAAAGGTAGGACCCTCAGATCCTGACTGCTCTCAGCTCCAGTGCAGGGTCTGGCGGGTGAAAAGGCTTTTGTCTTCATTTTTAAAGCACTTCAGAAGTGTTATTCCATTGTGTTCCTATCTGCCTAGTTTCTGACAGTAAGACTATAATCATATTTATCTTTGTTCTATGCACAGTGCAGAAAATTAGTACTATCTATTTGAGTAAGAGTATGGGATTAAGTAACTGAACATTTTAGAATCTATTACATAGAATGTTATATTGAAAAATTCCAGTGTCCTGTTCCATTAAGATTCCATCTATGTTTTGTGATATGTTATATTAGTGTCATTTTGTAAGAACAGTCTTATCCATTTGCTTGAAACACATTTCTTTTTTATAGATATCTCTTTGATAAATTGTTTAGATTTATCTTTTAACTTTCTGGGGAGAGATTGTGACTTGACTTTTTCCTTTTTCCATAGTTGGAGAGCTCATTCAAATCAGTTATTGCACAGATTGGTCCTGGAGGGACAGTTGATCCGGAACTAAAACAAAAGATAAAAAGTGTAAGTATTTGTTTCTGGGAAATAAGAGTAATTGATTATAAATTCAGATGTCCCTTGTGGTGAGTTTGTCTTCAGGTATTTATTAGGTTTATATGTATATCTGTTCTTTTCTAATATTGTGCAATTAGAGTGTTATTTTAAAATTAGAGAAAAACATCAATAAATGTATTCCTACATTTATAATGTAAAGTTATTTAGAAAACAAATTCGTTTGTATTTGCTATCTTTACTACCTTCTTCCCTTATTCTAATAATTGTTTACAAAGAATTAAAGATCTTTCTTATTATAGTATTTTATTTATACATGGCAAAATACTCTGTGTGTATATACATACATATATATCTATATATACACACCCACAGTCTTCCAGAAAATGTATATACACACTTTAGAAAAGAAAAATTTGTATGAATATTTTAATACTAATTTATTGAGACATTATGAAATTAATACAAGTTACTTTTGTCCTGTGCAGTTATAAGAAGTGTTCAGAGTGGTGGTCATTAGCTTCCAGACATTTATTAGTATGGTGAACTACTGCTAGTGTAACCTTGGTCCACTGACATTGGTGCACATGTTTTTTCAATTCATTCTCTTGAGGACCTGCAACATAGTGGGTTTTCTGAGATGTATAACACTCTCTAGGGTCCCCCAAACAAGGGTAACATCATCTGTGGAAAAAGTATGATACTATTTTTCTTTTCACAAAGTGTTTGAATTCTTTTAGGGGACCCTGTGTATATACATTTTATAAGATCTGTGTCTGAAGGATATTTAGATTGTGCTTTTGTTTGTCTATTTAAAAGATGGCTGCAGTTAATGTCCTTGAACACTTATTTAATAGTGATTTTAGGTTTATGGTTTATATGTATATGGCATTGACTATTTTAAACAAATTTATAGTTCCACTGACAGTGAATTGTTACTATCTAGCCATGTTTTAATTTCTAACGATTTTTATATTGAATAGCTTTTTTATATGATTTATATTTTTATGTGAAGTGCCTCATCATCTCCTTGGCATAATTTGTTGTTTTGCCTTATTAATGTAAGAAGAAGTCTGTTTGGCTGTTAGGTATTGGACCCAAGGGTACATACACTTAAAATTTTGATGGATGCTAATAGTAATCCTGGGTTGAGCAGTCAGATGTCACCACAACTCTTCCAGTCTTATCCCATATCAACTGTCATGGTTTTGCTGGGAGAAATGCAAAAGCTTTAATGTATACATTTCAGACCTTGTTTATTTGGAAATTTGTTCAAGCATGATCATTATGACTTTTTAAAAAATTGAGTTTATTGGTGCATTTTAAATACACATTATGATCACATTCATCATTGAGAATTTGTACTTGTATGTGATATATCTTGATTTTTATTTTTTCTCTCTCGTGCCCTCCCTTTACTCCCCATATACATAAGCTTTGTTCCCATTTTCCCCTTTTTACCTTCTATTTTTCCCCCTTTCTTTGTTTTTCCCTATTCCCTCCCCCCATCTCATCCTCCTTCCTTTTTGAAGATTTTCTTCCAATTTCACAAGACCTATTGTACATTTTGGACCTCATGTAAACTTTCAGTTTCTCACACTAGACAAATGATATGGTATTTACACATGTGTGTCTTATTTATAAATACTTGTAAAGTTACAAGAATAGCCTCAGTGTGCATCCATTTAGCTATTAATGCCTCTTAATTTATCATTCTATATAGCCAAGTAATGCTCCATTTTATAGAGAAACCAGATCTTTATCCAGTCTCCAGTTGATAGTTAGTTGAGCTGTTTCAAAAATTTAGCACTGGGCCAGGGATTTAGCTTAGTGGTTCCAGTGCCTGTCTCACCAAGCACAAGGGCTGGGGTTCAATCCCAGGTAACCACATACAATACTGGGCGTGGAGACTCACGCCCAGCAGCAATCAGTACCACGTAACACAGTGCTGGTCCTGGTGGCTCACTCACGCCTGTAATTCCAGCACTTGGGAGGCAGAGGCAGGAGGATTGCTGTGATGTGGGTTGGAGGCTGAGCTCAGGGCCAGCCTGAACTACAAAGCGAGACCCTGTCTCAAAAAAAAATTTTTTTAGGATTAACAAACTGTGCTGCTATAAACATGGGTGTTCATATAGTGCTTTTAATTCTTTTGTGAGTATACTTCATGTTTCTTTCTTATATATATTTATCTGAAAAGTCTCTGTTCATTTCGGATGGCTGTGTTTGAATTGGATCTTTAAATTTGGAGGGGGGTGCTGATTTTTTAAAATTCTTTATATATTCTGGATAGTAGTCCTTTGAGAAACAGCTGATAAAATATTTTTCTCTACCTTGTAGGTTGTCTTTTTCCTCTGTCGTTTGGTTTTCTTGCTGTGCAGAAGCTTATTAATAAGATGAGATGCCAGTTGTAGACTCCGTCTGAGAGTTCCCACGCAGCTGAGACTTTGTTCATAGTCTTTCCTTTCCCTCGTCTCCTAGTTCTCCCTAACCTATGTTGCAGCAGATTGAGTGTTTCTGCTTTAATATTTAGATCTTTAATCCACTTTGACTTCAGTTTAGTGCATGGTGAAAGATACAGATCTAGTTTTAATCTAAGGCAACTTAAAACCTAGTTTTCCCACCACTGCTTATTAAAGAGGCTATCTTTTCAATAAGAATGTTAGGCAGCATGTCAAAAATGAGATGGCTGAATGTCTGGAGTTGTTTATGCATCTTTTAATTTATTCCATTGGTCTTTAGGTCTGTTTCTTTACCACTACCATGCCGTTTTTTGTTTGTTTGTTTGTTTAATCACAGTGGTTTTGTAGTATATTTGCAAGTTGGGGATTATGATACCCCCTGCCATATTTTTGTTGCCTAGAACTGATTTTGCTATTCTGTTTTTTTTCTGGTTCCAAATGAATTTTTGGATTATTTTCTCTAGTTCTGTGAAATACACCGTTAAGATTTCAGTTGGGATTGCATTGAACTTATTTTTTAATTGATTTCATTGGTACATTTCATGTGTACATTATGATCACATTCAACACTGAAAATTTGTATCAGTACATGACACACGTTAATTCTCATTTTTCCCATTCTCCTGCCCTCTCTAAAATCCCTCACTCTCTATATACATAGGCTTTGTTTCCTTTTATTTTTTTCATATGATCAAATTTTTTCTTTCCCTTTAGCTAGATCTAGTCTACCTTTTCCCTTTGCCTTTTGAGCATTTTCTTCCTATTTCACAACACCTATGATACATTTAGAACTCATTTACATTTTCAGTTTCTAATTCCAGAGAAATGATACAGTATTTACACCTCTATGTACTATTTAACTTATAAGTATGTCCTCAAGGTACATTCAAGTGTAAATTACTCAAATTTATCATTGTTTATTGATAATGCCATTTTATCATTCCAAATTTCCCTTTCACTGTTATTCATCTGTAGGAAATGTTAACCTTGTATCTAGCTACTATTCTGAATCTGTCAATTAAGTCTGGCGGTCTTCTGGTGGAATATTTGAGGTCTTCTATATAGAGTATCATGTTGTCAGCAAATAATGACAGTTTAACTTCTTTTCCTATCTTTATATCTTTTATTTCTTTCTCTTATCTAACTGTTATGGCTTATGTTTCCAGAATTGTACTGAACAGGAGTAGTGATAGTGGACATCCTTGTCTTGTTCTTAGTCTTAGCATGAATGATTTTAGTTTTTGACCATTTAGTATAATGTTGGCTATTGGTTTGTTGTACGTGGCTTTTACCATGTTGAGATAGACCAGCTATTCCAATTTTATGTAGGGTATTTATCATGACCAGCTGTTGGATTTTGGTGAATGCTTTTTCTGTGTCTACTGAGATGATCATATGTCTTTTTATCCTTGACTTTGTTAATAAAGTGTATTACTGTTTTTGATTTACATATGTTGAACCGTCCTTGCATCTCTGGCATGAATCCAGCTTGGTCAAGGTGTATGATCTACTTGATCCTGTGTATTGTTTGCCAGTATCTTATTAAATGTTTTTGCATTTATGTTCATTGGGGAGATTGATACGTAGTTCTTTTTTGCTTGGGACTTTATCTGCTTTTGGAATCAAAACTTGCTTCCAAGAATGAATTTGGAAGTATTGCTTTCCTTTCAGTTTATAGAGTTTGAGAATTAGTGGCATTACCTCTTCCCTAAGTTTCTTATAGAATTCAGCAGTGAACCCATCAGGATCAGGATTTTTCTGGTAATTTTTAAATTATGTTTTCAATTTCATTGATTGATGTTACAGTGTTCAGAATTTTTGTATCTTCTTCATTCAACTTTGGTAATTCATATGTGTCTAGGAACCTGTCCATTTCTTCGGTATTTTCCATCTTACTGCATTATAGGTTCTCAAAGTAAGTATTGATTATCCTCTGAATTTCTTCTGGTTATGTTGTGATTTCAGATCTGCTGATGTGATTAATCTTTTGTATTTTTCATTCCTAACTGCATGTACTTGAGCCTTTTCTTTCCCTTTTATTTTTTTATAAGATTGCTAAAGGTTTTGTCAATTTTATTTTTTCATAGAACCAAGTCTTTGATTCTTTATATTTTTTATACTGTTTTCTTAATCTCCTTTGCATTGATTTTTCCTCTGATCCTTATAATTGCCTGCTTTATGTGAGCTTTAGGTTTGTTTTGCTCTTCCTTTTGTAGAAACTTGAGGTTTAGCTTTAGGTTATTTGAATTTGCTCAGTTTCACTGGTATGGGCATTCACTGTTAAGAATTTCTTTCATAGTGTCCCATAAATTTCTGTATGTTGTAGTGGCATTAGCACTTAATTGTAGAAACTGTCTAATTTCTTCTTTAATTTCCTCTGTAACCCATTGGTTTCTCAAAAGTGCTATTCACTTTGCATGTGTTTATAAGGTTTTTGGTGGCTGTTTGTCTTCCATGCCTCACTTACCTGTATGTTGAATTCTTTCCCCCTGCTTGGGAAATTTTCTGCTACTATACCTGTGAACAGTTTTTAAATGTTGTTTGCACTATCTTACATTTCTTCATTGACTCTGATCAGTTTTGTTAGTCTTTGAATCATTTAGCACTGCCAGGTTGATTTCCCATCATCCCTTGCTATTTTTAAGAAATCTTTGCTTTCCTGGTCACTGTCTACAATCCTGACTTCTGTGTTGTTACTGTGTCCTTGCAGTGGCTTATTCTGGTCCATAAAATTTCAGTGGAGTTTTTAATCTCAAAATCTGTTTGAATCTGTTTAATGGATTCCATTACCTTTGTACACTGAGATTCTATCATGTTTCTGAGTTCTTTTTTAAAGTTACTAATCATATCTTTCACTAAAGACACTATCTCTGTTGTTATCTGAGAAATCATTTCTGATTTCATTGTTTCCAGACCCTCTTTTTGTTGCCAGTTCAGGGGGTCCAGGTGGTTGAATTTCAGCTTATTCCACCTCATTACTCCCTAAAATTCCCTTTGGTGATCTGGAATTCTGGTTTTGTGTCTTAAGTTTCTTCTCACTTCTATTTTTTGTTGCTGTTAATACTTTTAGTTTAATTCCTAGGTTGCTGCTTGTAAAATGGTTATTGCAGATATCTTTCTTGCTAATATTTAGAACTTTTAGGGAAAGGCTGTTTCCTGAGTCATCCTCTGGGTATTGTTGGGCATTGGGCTGTGAGTCAGTATTGCCCTTAAGCAATCTCAGTTCTGGAAAACCAGGAAAGACACTTAAAAAGAATAATCATGATTCCTTGTCTGAAGTAATATAATCACTGTCAACAACAGGGTAAAACCTGGTCTAGAGAATGACAAACTGTGGCAACCACTATTCTGATACTTTTAAGCTCATGAACTAGACAGATGGCCACGTATCAAAATTAATGACCAATCAGAAATATGTTTACCATATACATAGGCTCTTCATTATAGTGGTGTCACCCTGAGGGTGGAAGACTTAGAAGGAGATCTGAGAGAGAAGGGTGAAGAATAGGACCAGAGGACACAGGAAGATCATTTGAACTATAGGAAACTGTTGAAGACTAGAAGAAAAGAGAGATGAAGAGGGAAAGGAAAAAAAGGAAAACAAAACAGTCCCTTTCAAAGTATGTCTCTGTGTCACTGGTAGACAGTGGAGTCTAGATCAGATAATTTCAGTGAGTCCCCTGAGGTCCTCTAAGATTCGAGCTGGTTTCTGGCAACAAGGCCTACATTTAGTTTTTTGTTTTTTTGGTTTTTTGAGACAGGGTCTCGCTTTGTAGTTCAGGCCAGCCCTGAGCTCACTCTGTAGCCCAGGCAACACTCAAACTCACAGCAATCCTCCTGCCTCTGCCTCCTGAGTACTGGGATTACAGGCATGAGTCATCACGTCCGGCATTGTGGTACTGGTGCTGATTGCTGGTGGGTGTGACTCACCATGCCTGGCACTGTTGTATGTGGTTACTGAGGATCGAACTCAGAACTTGGGACCTTGTACTTGAGGGCAGACACCAGAACCACTGAGCTAAAGCCCCAGCCCTGTACAGTTTTACTATAGGTTTGAGCGGCACTCTGCAAATCTAGGTTCCAGTAGGAGGTGCTGATCCCACCAGCTCACCATCTGCTGTAGTCTGCTGGGTTCTCCCTAACTATCTCACTTAGCTCTTTTCCCTGGTCTTCAACTTTCTGAGTATTGGGGTTGAGATCTGGGACCCTTCCACAGTTAGCAGTCTTCCCTGGGTTTCTTGCCCAAGTCTCCCCTCTGATCCTATGCACACAGCTGCTATTGTCTTTTTGCGTGTGTCTGCTGTTCCGATGAGGCAGAGAGTGTTCCTTTTCTGCTGCCAGCCTAGGCCCCTCGTTTCCCTGTATCCGGTCTCAGAGAAGAGTATGTCTCCAGCCCCTTTTAGTCAAGGCCCTGGATAACCCTGGGAGAAGAGCAGAGTTTGACTGGACCTGTTCTCTACTATACAACATAAATTCCCTAGATCTATTAACCCATGGCCCGCCAGTCCACTGTGACTGTTCACCTTTTCCCTTCTCTCAGGGGTCGCAAAGTGGCCCAATTTTCTTTTCCTTCAGGGTAGATCTTTAAATGATCTCACCACTGCCTCCAGTTGTACAGGCCTTTTGCATTTCAAGTCTTGGACTCTTAATTCTCAATGAGAAGCTGAGTTTTCTTCTCAGATTCCAGATTCCACTAGGGCAGGTACACAACCAATTTACTCTGGCTGAGAGCCTTTGTTGGGTGTGATCAGTCCAGTTCCTCTGTAACAGTGGAATGTATCTTCTTCCTGTACTCCTTCAGTTCCCTGTGCCCTTGGAGAGGGGTTTCAGTTTGATGATTTCCAGGCATCAGGTGCTTTTTCCTGACAGAGCTGTGCCAGAGCTGTGAACTCAACTCTTCGGTCATTTTCCTCTCACTTTGACTTTTTATGGTACAAAAAATATATGTTAAAGGATTTGTTGAACTACCTAATCTAGGGAATATCATGTACTTCATAACAAAGTTTATACATGTCTATTAATTTACATGGAATTATATCCTTCATGTGTAGTTAGACTTTTAAAAAGCTTCTAAGAATATCATGTTAATATTCTCCTTTAATGTTAAATCATGAATAATGTGGGTATATAAATGCATAAAGAAATTCCTGAAAGGGTGTTTTCTGAAGTGCAGCAATGGCTGCCTATAGATTACAGAAGTCTGAAATAATTTTTGTATTTTTCATGAAACATCAATGAGAATTTTGTACAAAATATATCTAGAGAAATCTAGGGGGAAAGTTTTGTATATTGTATTGGAATAGAATAAGGGATTTACCCTAAAAAAATTATTGAATAACTGTGCAAAATGCAAATGTCAGGTTAATCATTGCAGTGTTTGTGAGGATAAAAACAAGATGGAGACCAGGAGATGAACAAATAAATTGGATACACTATTTTGAAAAGTATGTGGTCCTTTAAAATATTTACTCATATTTACTGACTCAGATATCTACAATATAGTTCTTAAAGTAGTAGAACTATTAACCTAATTTTTATATTAACATAGGTAATTTTAACTAAGTTTAACTATTTTCTATAGCATCCATTATATTTTCTATCAATTAAAATGTATAAAATTGTAGAATATTTTGTGCGAGCTAAATAGCATTAGCATTTTTTTGGAAAGTTGTAGCATTACAATATTGTATAATAATGATTTCTCAACTCTGGGAGTAATAGAAATTACTATCCTTTTGTTACAAGGCTTTTAAAGCCTGAAAATGATTTTTTAAATGTCTAATGAAGATAAAAATAATATATTCAGTGTTATTTTTGCCTTTCTTACTACTAATTTTATATTGTAATTTTAAATACTTTGTCCTAGAGCAGTCCAATTTTATCTATATTATATTTCATTTTTTATTAGGTTGTATCTAAGTTTCCAGAGGGTTTGTTTATTTCTAAATTACTTGGAGAGTTTGAGGTAAGTGTTTTTCACAAACTCTAATGTCTTCTTTGTCTCATCTTTCTTATGACAGAAATTTTGTTAGGCTATACTTTTTAACATTTAAACATCTTGTTTTGCATTTTATTATCTTAATTACAAGAGTTAAGACTATAACTCATAAAAATAATTGATTATACATAGAAAGGATATTTTTGCCACTTGTAATAACATTGGATTAAAGATTTGTTTTTAATGTCTGGCAGTACCAAGTATCACTGGTGATATGAAAAAACAGAATACCTCACACATATTCTTAGTTTTATTTGTAGTGATAATCAAAATGAATGTAAAATACATTTTTTAGATAATCCAAACTAGAGAATTGTAAATAAATCTGCACTGTAAGAAATGCTCAATGCTATAATGTACTTCATGCCAAAAGATATTATGTAGCCTGAACTTGAATCCTAGGAAGGATTTAAGATATGGTATAGCTAAAAGATTGCTTTATTTCATCAATTAAAATATATCAGTAGGGCCGGGGATTTAGCTCAGTGGTTCGCTGCCTACCTTGCAAGTGCAAGGGCCCAGGCTCAATCCCCAGTAACCACATAAAACAATGCTGGGTGTAGACACTCAGGCCCACCAGCAATCAGAACCACATACTACAGTGCCAGGTGTGGTGGCTCACACTTGTAATCCCACCACTTAGGAGGCAGAGGCAGGGAGATTACTGTGAGTTCAAGACTGAGCTTAGGGCCAGCCTGAGCTACAAAAGTGAGACCCTGTCTCAAAAAAAACAAACAAACAATAATAAAAATAAAAACAACAATAAAATATATAACTATTCAAGTTCCTGAATTCAGTATCTAGTACCGCAAAAAAAAGTATGTTATGCACACAAAAAAATCATACATAATTGAGATTATAACTTTAAGATGTATAATATGAGAACTCTGGCATAAGTAGTGGAAGAGAACTATATGGAACTTTAAGATTGTGAAATTCTTGTATTTGGTACAGTAAGAGAAGTTAAAAGTTGTATATCATAATGCTCAGAACAATAAAACACTAATGTAAGAAATTGTATAAAAGTATCAAGAAAACTCAAGACAGGAAAGGAAGAAAAGAGAAACAATATAGGATCAATAGAAATTAATAAATTTTAACTTTAAATCTGATTAAAGTGCTACTTTGATAAATGTAAATGGACTAAAAACTAAAATGACAGAACCCATGACACTGGATGATAAAGGTACAACTATGCTATCTTTAAGGAACATGTATAATATGAAGGAGGATGGTTCAAAATAAAAGGTTCCATATATGCAGTAGCGTAACAGAACTGAAGTAACTAGAAGACATCAGATAGCACATTTTATTTGAGTCTTTTACCAGAGATCAGGGAACATTTCATAAGGATAAAGGATTGATCATAACTCTTTGTTCATCCAGTATGGGTGCTTTAAAATATTCTAAAATTAGGCAGAATTAAGAATTCCACAAATATAGTTGGAGATTTTAATATTCTTAGCAATTTATAAAATAGCTTTAAAAATGAATATAACAATATCTTGATAACATTCTCTATTATCTTGATCTATTTAACTTTTATAAAATATTATACTCAAACCTAAAGCATATATATTCAATTACACATGGAACATTTGCCAAAATAAACTATAGTTGACTATAAAATATATTTCAACGTTTCAAAATATTGAAAGTTTACACTATATTCTGTAATTAAGATGGAATTAAATTACAAATCAATGCAATATTACTCATGACTTTCCAGATACTTGGAAACTAATGACTCTTCTAAATACAGAAATGAAAAAGGAAATTAGAAAATAAGTTAATTGAAAAACAATGAACATATGTCAATTTGAGATACAATTAAAGCAGTGCTATAGACATAACTTTAAAATGCTTAGGAAAAGGGAATTGTTGCTGATCTGTTACAAAAGTCTGAAAGGAAAAAGTAGCTAAAGCTAAAACAAAGTAGGAATAATCAAGAGAAAATTCATCAAACCAAAAGAAATAGCAATAAAATGGATAAACTACAAATTAAAAAAAAAGAATATAAAATACCAATATCACGAAAGGAAATTATATCATTAGATTCTACAGATACTAAAAGGAAAGTAAGTAATATTACAAACTAGAACAATTTATATGAGGTGGCCAAATTCTTTAAAAGGCACAGAATACTAAACTAAAGAAAGCTGAAGTATAAAGTCTGAGTATTCTGGTAAGTCCTGAAGATAAAGATTTTGTTTCTTAAAATACACGAAGTGGTAAATGGAAAAATGAGCATATATAAAAGTGAATTTTTATCAGTTATATTGGTGACAAAATAACTTTTTTGTTTGGAGACCATTGTTATGTAATATAATTAAAATGAATAATTACAGGATAATTCTAATAGTATGAATAAGGATATATTCTGATGACATAAATTAAGCCTGGAGCATCTATCTTGTCTTGCAAGGCCAGCAAGGAAACTGCAAAGACTTAAGTTTTATATCAGAAAAGCTTAGCAATATATGTGAAGAGCTGTTTGAGGATTTAATAACAATTGCAGTAGCTCAAAGCCCACCAAACACTTTCAATCCTGTGAGTTCATGTGATATTTTAAAATAGGTCAACATGAAAGATAATCATCATCTTGAAAGATGGTAAAGTCAGCACTTTTCCTGGTTTATGTATGAACTGGTATGACTGATAGCCAGTAGCAAATTAGGGAAAGTATATCTCTATAAAAATAACCTAACTAATGAAAAAGAGTTGATCAAATAATAGTTAAAACCCTAAACGATATAATGAATCTAACATTGACCAGTAATACTGGCTCCTAACAACCCTAAAAAGAAACAAGTAAACATGGTCTTTTTTTTTTCTAATTGATTTTATTGGTACATTTTAAATGCACATTATGATCACAGTTGACATTGGGAATTTGTACCAGTACATGATATGACTCAAACATCTTTTTTAAAAAGGACGTAGATAATATCACTTACTGTCTTGTCAAAGGGATCAGCGTGAATCCGATCTAGCTGCCAAGTTGTAGGAAATAGTACTTGTACAATGAGTTTGTCATCTGCAAAACAGACAGTGGGGAACAAAACCATGTTTAGGATGTATACATATATTTGAAGGTATAAATGTAAATTCTTAGAAGGGAAGTGAGAGTAAATGGAAATCATTTTCATTGCTCATAGTTCAGAGTCAAAGCAGGAGTCATAACAAAGGGATGAAGACAAAGTGTATCTGATACATCAGTGAATGGACTCAACTATTAAACTGATCCCCAGTCTCATAAAGCAAAATGTAACTGTTTTATGTACTAATATGACATTTCTATTAACTGAAAAAAGTGTACAATGTCTATAATAAAGCATGTTCAAGTTTTGACAGTTTCTGAGAAGTTGCACAAAAAGCTGATAATTATATTTACTTCCAAGGAAATGATTTCCAATTGACTGAAGAATGAGCAGAGTATATTTATTTGAGCTAATTTCAAAAAACTCGTAACTCATAAAAATTCCTCCCAACTCAGTATTATGTTCACTTGAATTTCATTTCATAGTACTAAAACAAAGAGGATAAGAGACCATTGTTAACCAGTGAATACAGAAGGAAACTTGAATATGCAATGTGTAAAGTAGTAAGCAGAGATAATAACTTTAATTTGCTACCACCCTTCCCAGTCTTGTACCACTTCTTTTTCTCTTAGGATGTTCATGGGTAAAGATGTGATATTCATGAGCTGTGATGTGATAGATTATGGTTTCCTACGTTTTCAAGTATTCAGTTAGGTCTGGGAGCATTGCATGAACAAGGAGATCTGCGCTGAAGCCGCACCATCTTTTTGTATTGTTGCCCTCCGTGTTCACGTTAATCTTCTCTTAGGCACTCAAGTCAGAAGCAAGGTTTCACCTCCTGCTAAAACCTAGACCAATGATGGCAGTCTTGTAGGGATGAGAGCCCAAGCTACAACCCCAAACCCACATCACAAAGTACCAACAGGGCAGTTAAACTTGAATACTGAGGTTTTAGTTTAGAAAAAATAACTCATAAACATCTTTTGTCTTAAAAGAAAAACAACAAATGTCCCATAAGTTCGCTACCACTGATCTAGTCACAGAAAAAGATCAATAATTATTATTGGCCCACTTGGTTCAGAAGACAAATGCTGAATTAAGAATTGACTATTTGTAATAGACTTTTTGACAAGGGTAAATTTAGCAGGTCTCTGTGGCACTGTTTAATCTAAAGTATACACAGTATCTGTCCTATCTGTTCTGTCTTTATTAGTATGACTTTCCCTTACCAAGGCAAGAAAATCAAACTGTATACTGCAGGAGATACACCAATAGATTCTGCCTGAAATAACAACATTTAAGAAATATTTAAAACAGTAATACAACTCTCCATATTTAAAATGACAGCGAATATTTCCTTTTTCTGAATTTATAGAAATAACAATAGTTTGGTGATTTTTGTACATTTTACACTTCTCCTTGGGAAGACTCTTGCTTTATAATGAGGCAGCAGTCTTCTATATCCTCTCAGAGTAACTAAAACTTTGCACTCTTACAATTTCAGTTTGTCAGAATCCTAATTAAAGCATTGTATGAGGGCATTTGTATACTTTACATTTCTATTATCTACTGTTGCTCTCATGTAACTTTTTTTGTGACAGACAGTTTTTAAAGAGCAACTTTCACCAAAGAACTTGGGTTTCTTAAATGTGACGGAACTTGTTGGAGCTCTTAGTGACATTCTTCGTGTTGAGTTTAGAGAAGGAGAACAAGACTTGCTAGTGTTTGATGCTGATACGAAGCCTGTACCATCTGGTGAGTTGGGCCCAATCTAATGCAAACCTCATGTTTAATTGTCCTTTTGTAAGAACAAGGGGAAAGGATTGGTCAGACAAGAGTTTTTGTTATAACCACATCAGCCAAAAACATTACCTCTTAACCATGAAACGTTTTATATATAATAACCTCTTTTCTGGTGGTATTTATTGTAATAAAGTTAACCTGTGTTATTAATAAAAAGAGCTGAAATATTGTCCAAGTTTTTTTGTTGTTGTTGTTTCTTTTTATTTATTGATTGATTTATTGATTGATAGATTTTTTTTTTTTTTGAGACAGGAACTCACTTTTTGTAGTTCAGCTGGCCCTGAGCTCAGCCTCGAATTCAGCAATCCTCCTGCCACTGCCTCCCAGTGCTGAGATTACAGGTGTGAGCCACCACACCCGGCACTGTGGTATGTGGTTCTGATTGCTGCTGGGTGTGAGTCTCCACGCCCAACATTGCTGTATGTGGTTACTGGATCAAATTTGGGTCCTTGCACTTACAAGGCAGGCACCGGAACCACTAAGCAAAATCTCCGCCCATTGTCCAGTGTTTTTAATTTTAAAGAAAAATTTCTGAGAATGGATAGTAGCTTTTTAACTCTTCTTGTATATCAAAAGCTTATAAATATAAGGAAATAGATGGATATATGGGCATATATAGAAAACAAATGGAACCAGAGTTGCATTCTGAATGAGCATTTTATTTGGGAGGTACTTTAGATTTTGGAAAAGTTCCAAAGTTAGTACAGAGTTCCTATATACCTTTCATTCAGTAACCCCAATATCAATATCTTACATACTTTAATGTATTTTTTAAACAAAATCATAATTATTCATCTCTTCCTCTGAGGAATTAACATTGGCTTATTGCTGCTAACCAAGCTCTAAACTTTATCCTTATTTTACCACTTTTTCCCAAAATGTCCTTTTCTTAGTTATTCCTGGACTTTGCCTTTAGGGTATTTGATTTTTAATTTTTTTGCTTGTTTTTTAGGGGGGGAATTAATGTAGATTCTTACACAGTTGTAAGAAATAATGCAAAGAAATCTCATGTACCCTTTACTAAGTTTCACCAACGGGTAAATTATTCAAAACTATGGAAAAATATTATACTTACATTTTTTTATAAGCTGTAGCTACTTTCCCAAAGTATAAATATTTGTTTTTGAGTATCAAAATAACTCATCCTTACTTTAAAATATATGAACAACATAGATGAATAGTAGGTAGAAAGTGAACATTTCCCATCCTCTTGCATAACCTCCCAGAAATGCTGTTAGAATTTTTACAGTGTTCCAAATGTTATTAAATGTATATGTAAGGATAATATATTTTATTTATTTTTATTTTTTTAATTTTTAGTTTTCTGAGACAAGGCCTCGCTTTGTAGTTCAGGCTGGCCTTGAACTCGTGGCACTTATCCTGCCTCTGCCTCCTGAATGCCAAGATTATAGGCATCAGACACCATGGCAAGCATAACTGTATTTTTTGAACTACAAACTTGTTTAAATTATTCTGTCAGTGCAGTATAATTTAATACTTATAGTGTGTATGCTTTTAAACTTGTTCTATATAATATAATATGTGTAATTTTTATACAAAGAAATATGTCAATATTGTATAAGTTCTTTTTCTATTTCATATATTGTTTTTCCTATTAGTGTGTGAATTTATAATAATTTTAACTGTAAATTTTTAAATGTACTTCCAGTCTCCTCTGAATGTTTCCATTTTTACTGTCATAAAGTTATAGTGATAAATTCTTAGATATTTATTTAGATTTTGCAGTGCTGCAGATCAAACCCAGTCCTCACAAATGAGGCAAGCATTCTACCACTGAGCTACCTCCCAAGCCCAATGATATTTTTATACCCATGTCTTAATTCACATGAATTTGTTTTTAGGAACCACTGGAGTCTTGTTTTAATGTGTCAGTCTCATGTGGTCATCATACATAAAATTGAACAAAATAGGTGATTGACTTGGGAATTCTCTAAGAATTAAAGCATCATATTATGGAATTTGAGGTAATTGCACACATTGAACATTAAGCAATAATGAGTGGTCACTGCTTAATTAGAGCAAATCAAGATGTTCAAAAGTAAAGCCATTCACCAGAGTTTAAGAAGCCTTACTATACTGCAAGCTTTCCTTGTTCTTCTAGGATTTGTTCTCATGTAGAACTTCCCTTACATCTTTTCCCACTAAAAGGTCTGCAGGTAGGGTAAGTGTGTCCCACTTATCCTTGTCTCCCCAATGCCTGTTATGGAGAAGGTACTTAATAACAGTTGTATCAATATTGTAACAAATATGCAAATATTTATTGGCCGTTTTAGATGGAGATACTTCATCGGTCAGAAATGCATGTTTTCTTCAGTCAGATAAGAAAATAGAACCCAAAGCCTATGTCTCCAGCCCTAGAAATTCGCCGTCTACTGCTGCTGCTAAGACTATGTGGGACTGTTCTCTGAAAAAACATAAAGATTCAGAACCGAAGATTTGTAAGGAGCCTAATCTGGTGGTAATACAGTCTTTACTGAATGAAATTTTTTTTAATGAAAAATTATTTTTAGAGAATTTTTATTTCTAGATAAGTTATTTCTTGGTGTAGAGCCCAATTCTTTGGTTCAAAGTCACCTCATAATAATGTTTCTTCTAGTTTTCAGTCTTTTATCTGACTGCTTTCCCTCATCTCATTTTTAAATTTTATGATGGTTTTAGACTTGCCAGTTTCTCATGATGATATTGCTGAGTTTCTATCTCTGTTTCAAAGTTTAGGCTGGAAGACCCCTTGGACCTTAGAGGAGGGAGTAGGGAGCTCTCTTGCGGGTCTGTGCCTCAGTTCCTGGATATCAGCTTTGCATCCAGCCTTACTTACTGTTTTTATTTTTTTCTTTACTACATCTTCACACATGATTCCCCTTTTTATATTCTCATTTTCCATTACATATTTTACAGCTAAAGAATTAGTTGTATTCTTAATTTTGATTAAAAGCCTAGTCTGAAATTTAATTTGTTCCTTAAAGTTATCTTTCATACTTACTAGGATTGAATGAGGTGAGAATCCTCCTTAGTTCAATTTCAGTATTAGGAGCACAGTGTTGTCAAGTTTGTATGGAGTATTTGCGTACTACTTATTAATTATTTGCCTAATAATCATAAAGCTGAATTTTCACATTTTAATGTAAGTTAAAACCACCGGGAGAATTCTTTAAAATGTATAACTGAGTATTATGATCAAGTACTGTGAATCAGTAAACCTAGCTTGCACCCAAGGACCTGCATTTTTAATTTCTCAAATAATTCTGATTAGAGTCATTCATGAAATATACTTTGAAAAATGTTATTTTTGAGTTTGACATGTCACCCAAAGACATATTATGGTTTCATTTCTTTATTCTTTCAAAAAAAACATTTTGTAGGAGCTAGAAATAAACAAACCACAACTCAGCTTGTCGGTGGCAAATCATGATATCCCACCAGATGCTGTACAAGAAAAGAAATTATGCAGACTTCCACCATTAGATACAAGTACCCTTGTGGGGGTCTTTGTGGAGTACATTATCTCTCCTAGTCAATTCTACATCCGAATCTATAGCAGAGATTCATCAGAGTTACTTGAAGACATGATGATTGAAATGAGGTAGGAGTCTGTTATCTTTTTATGTATCTTACTGTGATCAACATGGGCTGGGGTAGCTACTATCTATGTGCGGTTTTCGTTAAACATGAAATGTCTAACCTCACACAATTATGCAGTTGGACAAGAATGTTAAAACTTGACAAAGATAAGTTCTTAAAAATAAATTGCAATGTGAAATTTAGATTTTTTTTTTCCTTATACTTTGTTAAAGGTGATTGATCCACCTTTGTGCTTTGACTGGTTCTAAGACTAGCTATATAATTCTAGACCACGGCACAAATTAAAATGCAGAATTTTTTTTTTTTTCCTTTGAGACAGAGTCTTGCTTTGTAGTTCAGGCCGGCCCTGAGCTCACTATGTAGCCCAGGCAAGCCTTGAACTCACAACAGCCCTGTCTCTGCCTCTAGGGTGCAAGGATTACAGGAGTGAGCCATCAGGCCCAGCATTGTAGTATATGGTACTGAACACTGGTTGGTGTGAGTCACCATGCCTGGCATTGTTGTATGTGGTTACTGGGGATTGAACCCAGAACCTTGCGCTTGCAAGGCTGGTACAGGAACCACTGAGCTAAATCCCCAGCCCCAGAAAAGTTTTAACTGTTGGGAATCACTGATGCCATGGTGGTTGATAGAATATTTCCAAAATTCTAAATTTAAGTTGGAAGTTTGAATTTTATCATTGACAACATACATTCTTAGTCATTTACTTTGAAGTAAGGGTGCACTTAATTTGAGGGAGCGATATATCAGATACCTTAAGTCTGAATTGTCATTGGTATAGCAGGCATTTTCCCATCATTGTTATGAAAGATCTAATACTCACAACTTAAAGAGAGATTTAAATCGGCTCAGTTTCCAGTGGTTTTGGCCCAATGCTAGCTGGCTCCAGGGCAGAAATGGTGTGATGCGAGGGCGTGGCAGAGGATAGCTGTTCATCTCATGGCAGCCAGGGGCAGAGAAAGAAGCTTGGATCTGAGGTCAAGAACACATCTGTCCAAGTCAGGCCTCACTTCCAAACCCTTGAAACTTTAGTGTGCGTTTTAGATCTAAGCTGTTATATTCCACCCCTGGCCCTTAAAAGTTTCAGGTCATCTCATTATGCAGAATGCACTTAGTCTAAGAGTTGCCAGTTTTAATAATTCCACATTGTTGAAAATTTCATGTTCAGAGTCTTCTCTAAGATCCAAAGCAAATTCATAGCTGTCAGCTCTGGTAAAAATTAAAAAGTTAAATATTTCCAGCACATATTGGCAGAAGATAAACATTCTCATTACAGAAGAGAAATAGGGATAGAAAAGAATGAGACCAAAGCAAAACCAGACAGAACCCAGCAGGGGCAAACTAATTCTTTAGCTCCACATCCAGCAGCCCAGGCAGGTTGTGGGTAAACCTTGAGCAGCCCTGCCCCTGTGGTGTTGCTGATTGTAGCCCACATGCCCTCTTAGGCTGGCTCTATTCTCTGCTGCTAGTTTTCCTCAACAGGTATTTCACATTCCTGGGGCCTTCAGTGCTCCGTTAGCTTCTCTCTCGTATGTATAACCTTCTTTTGTTTTCTAGTTTTTTGAGACAGGCTCTTGCTTTGTAGTTCAGGCAGGTCCTGAACTCGGCCTCGAATTCACAGCAATCCTCCTGTCTCTGTCTCCCAAGGGCTGGAATTACAGGCATCAGTCACCATGCACAGCACTGTGGTATATGGTACAAGGGATTGAACTTGGGACCTTGCTTTCGGTAGGCAGATGCTGGAACTACTGAGCTAAATGCCTGGTCCCGAGGTGGCCCTTCTTGAGCAAGGGGCCCAAGGCTGTCTTCTCAAAAGGTTTATAATCTGAGTTATAAATGAGTAGGATCTTGCTGATTTCTGAGAGGCCTTAAGCCATTTTCTTGCTGTTGTGATGCAATTGGCCTCTTTTAATGCTAACCTCAGCAGCTGTGTTCTCTAGGTCCCACCTTTGCCAGTATTTCCTTCATGGTAAAATTAGACCTTTTACCTTTCTTGGCCAAACTATTTGTTCCTATTTCTCACTATAAATTTGAGTAGAAGCAGCCAACAGTACTCATGCCCTGGCCTGAATGTTCGGCCACCTTGAAATTTCCTCTACCAGATTAGTCTACCACCTTCAGTCTCAATCTTCTACAAAATGGGTTGAATCTCAGGGCATAGGCAATACAAAGACATTTTCTGCCAGGGTATAGCATATGTGGCTTCCAGGCCAGCTGACTTGGAGTTCTTGTGCCCAACTGACACCCTGGAGCCTAGACTTTTCTCTTTTTATTCCTATTAGCATCTGTTCTTCTGAGCTCTAACCAGAGTCTCTCCCCAGTCTGTTTACAGCATTTTAAGGCCTCTCTACCATCACCTCCAAATCTTTCCTAATCATCTCCTCACTTCAACCAGTTTCAAAGACCACATGGTCAGATACAGTCATAGTAACAACCCCACTCTTGATACCAATTTTTCCATCCTTGGGACAAAATACAAAGATCAGCCATTTAAGAAGTAGAGATTTATTTGGTTCCTGGTTTCCAGTGGGTTAAGTCCAAAGTTGGCCAGCACCAGGGCAGAAAAATCATGGTGGAAGGGCCTGGAAGTAGATAGCCTTTCATCCCATAGCAGCAAGGAAGCAGAAGAAGGTGGGAGCTTGGAAGAA
>PVIR01027460.1:0-21664 GCA_004026965.1 Petromus typicus | reverse complement strand
CCTTTATAAAATGTGCTTTTTTTCCCCCTAACAAAAGTGTTGCAGCCAAGCTCCCTATCCATGGCACATTTTCTGAGAATCAATCAAGTCCTCTCATTCAGCTGAAGTCCAATTGCATTGTCTGTCCCTTCCTCCAGAAGCCGATTTCTGCCAGGTAGAAAATTAAGTTTCCTTTACTCCTTTTTCAGACACAATGCTACAGCATCGCAGAACTGTTGTTCTGTGTGGGAAACCGACTTCCTGTCTCAATAAACAAGCACACACAGGCTTTTCTGGACACATAATAGAGCCTTTTTTATTTTATACAAAAATCATTCCACACTTAACACATCAATGAAGCCACTTAAGCTCTACTGCATCTGAATTAAAGAGGAATTGTGTGATCAAAGGGTGTGAAAAGAACCACACAGGGTGTTCTTCAGATCCTCCACTTTTGTTACATTTGATACATAACAAACCCAATAAATATGCTTATCCCAGGAGCCAGTTTCATTATCTTACACCCATAAGCCTGGTGAAAGTGCTCCCGTGTCGCCCTTCATTCCACACTGTCCATTTTCTACTGAAGATTCTGATGAAGAAATGAAACATAGCCGAATGTTTTCAGATGTGGTGGATGAGGTTAGAGGATGAACTTATTTTCTCTTTTGGCCTTTTTTCTGGTTTCTCTAAACACAAATGCATATATATATATACATATATATACATATATATATATATATATATATACATATATATATATATATATATATATATATATATATATATATACACACACGTAGGCAAGTGTTTCTCTACAGTCCCACAGTTAAAATACACATACGAATATAAAATGTACATACTACAGATACATAAATATACACATATATAAAATTACTGTTATGCAAAGGACAAACAATAACACAAACACAAGAAACATTTTTCTTAAGAAGTAATTGAGTCCAAAAACAAAACCGACATCAAAATCCTGGAATGAGTGCTTAGAATTGAATAGGTGAATAGGACATTCTATAATCCTTTTATAGCTTTTCATGCTCTGAATATAGCTTCTATGAAGGTTGCTAGGAAATTAACATTTGCTGTTATTATTTTAGTATCATGCATCCTAGAGAGATTCAGAAAATTCCTAGAGTTCAGGCATCACATAAGCCATGTTTCATAGCTACACATGTACTGAAATATATTTTGTGAATAGTAAGTCAAGCACTATAAAATGTGTCTTTTATGCAGTTGCATAAAAACATAAAATGCAAAATATGCAGTCAATGAATTAAAGTTGATTGAACACATTATTTAAATTTATGCAATTCAATCAATATTGGATTGAGATCTATTCTATCATCTATATAGTTGGAGTGAATTACTTAAAAAAAAAAAAAAACCCTAAACTTGTTAGGATAAAAACCCTGTCATTGAAGAAGTTTAAATTGGAGTTAATTAATTCAACTATAATGGCACACCTATTATGAGTCAGTCACTATTTTAAGTACAAGGAATTCAAAGATTAAAATGGCATACCTACTACTCATAGTCCGATAAAAGAAAGGTATAGACTAATAATGACAACGCAGTTGTAAAAGCAGTTCGCATAGGTGTTGCATAGGAGTACAGAGAAGGAAACGGTGGATTTAACACAGAGGAGTTAGTGAAGACTTTTTCAGAGGAGTTTATGTTTGAGCATGGTCTTAAAAGATGGATGGGAAAATTGGAAATTTGACAGCCAGAAAAATTAGAAGAATGAGCTAACATATGTTTAAAAATATGAAAGGGCATTAACAGTCCTTTAAAAAAATCAGTGTGCAGTTTGCATTATTGGACTATAAAGTGCACTGAATGAACAGAAGCAGCAGATGAGGCTGGTGTGGCAGACTGTTTCATTAGAGTCTTGCCTTCACCCTGGTAAACAACCAGGAAACAAATGTAGTCTTAATAGATCATAGTAGCTGGAATTAGATCTCTATTCTGGCCCAGTGAGGTGTCTGTGAACCGATCCTTTGAATAATCACTCAGATGCAGTGAATAGTATATCTCTAAATAATGTCTCCAAGTTGTATTTTTGTTTCTAACATACTATTGCTTAGCATTGCATGTACCAGCTATGACAATGATGGACTGAGAAGTTTGGTTCACATGCAGATGTTTTTAGCATTGTGGAGACACTCACAAACATTGAAAAAAGAAAATATTCTGTGGGAGTTAACATCCCTTTACCATGCTTCCCAAATAAATCATTGTTGATGGTATCACTAATAGCAGTTCAGCTCTCTTTAAACATAGTTATTAAGATCAGATGACCATCTGTTTTCTGCTATGGTTTATGTCATGCAAACCTTTCTCATGGAGCCTATGGGCTGTTCTTCACTGCATAGATTAATAAAGCTCAATAAATAAGCATAAAAATAACAACATATTGATGCAGTCCTACATTCTCTCCTTGATTAATTCTGTGTGTGCATATACATACCCAAGATACAGACATAACCTATTTCTACCAATCTGGCTGTGTGGAAATAGTAAACCAATAATGCTTTCCTCCCCTTCACTAATTCTACACTGAATTTTCTGTCAGTGACCACTTATACTTGCATAAAACAATGAGTGACGTACAGAGTTCCTTCCTTCCGTACTTTTATTTGTGGTTTATCTTTGAAATATGTAGCTATATATGATGTTGTGATTTAAATCTAGTCTGAGGCAGGATCACTCAACAATCCAGAAGAATTTGTAAGAAAGAGGGAAATTTCCAGTAAATAAATCCTCACAAGCATGCCACTGAGAGGTGGTAAGTACAGGAAAAATGGACATAAATATGTTGAGATATGCACATATACAGATATTGACTTGTAGAGAACTTATGAAATAAAATTTGTTCATTGTTACTTTAAAGACAGTGTCTTATATCTGATTATTTTCTGTTTCATTTTGTGTCAGAGCGAGGAATCTGACTTCTTACTGATGCTTTCATTTGATGATTTAATTTTAGCATTTTCTTTCTTTCTTTCTTTCTTTGAGGTGGTACTAAGGGTTGAACCCAGGTCTTTCACACTGACATATATCCCCAGCTACTCTCTATTATTTATTTTTAATTTTGAGACAAAATCTCTCTAATTCACCCAGGCTCGGTCATCCTTCAGCTTCGGGCTTTCAGAGTGCTGGGATCATAGGAGTATGCCATCAGGTCTGGCACTTTTAGCATTTTTAAACTCTAACATTCAGAGAAACAAAAAGAAAGCTTTTCCTTATACCTGGCCATGTTGAGACTTTGAACATTTAGCTTTAAAGAATTATGTATACAAATAGTGGTAACAGCTATACAACAGTATGAAGGTCTTTGATATCATGGAGCTATACATTTAAAAATGGTAAAGATGGTAAATTTTGCTGTGTGCATCAGAATTAAAAAATGGAAGAGTGAAAAAATGGTTTTAATGTAAACTCTTTACATAGATAATGGTGTGATTCATCATTCGAATACATCTATTCTTAGGACTATTCTAAATGACAACCTTAATTGTTTTCCTTTAAAGTTTTTGGCCATTTTGTATATTCTAGCTTCCTGCCATACATTTGAAGTTACTCCTGACTCCACCTTGAATTGGGAATGGCTTCAAAGTTCTGATGTTGCTCATTAACTTCTTAAGAAATTGAACCAGTTTAGCCATTTACCCATTTTATCTATAACACTATAGCTCCTAAGCCTCTAAGATTACTAACCTATAGTGGGAAAAGTTGGTGGACCAATTTACAAGGCTCTGACCTCACTGGTTTAGAATTTCCTCAAAAGTCCTCAGATTTCAGGATAAGAGTTACTTCCCAAAAATCAACTTCTTTGACAGTATCAAAGGTATTCCTGCAACTCACAGCCTGAAAGATGGTGGGTAAATGAATCATAGACACATAAATTGCTCTACATTCTGTCCATTCACATGTCTCAGCATGAAGCACGACTAGTAGGAAAGTTCGCTCTTAATTCCTGGAAACAAAACTTATCTGAATCTACCACGTGAATGAATTTAAGGCCAATATGGCCCATTAGACTACAACTTGTGACTTTTCATTTTTAATGTCTTTTCAATTGTCCAGAAAATTCAAATTGCTCCCCAAAGAAGTGGAAATAATGATTGCTAAAACATCATTTTATATCCATCAGTCATTAATATGTCAGTCATACTTTTTCCATACAAGTCTGCCAGGTATATCTTTACTGTGTACAAGGGGAAAGCTATTATCTGTTAGTAAGGGAAAAACAAATTGAGTAGAGTTCTTCTTGTAGAAGAAAAAGAAGAATCCATTAACTTAGGACCTACCATGGGCTGAGCTTTCAAGCTTCAGTTTTCAAAAGAAGCTAAGGATCTTATGGGTAAAAGAGATAAGGAAGCAGGTAATGTTAATTCAGTGGGAGATATATTATGATTAGTATATAAACAAAAACTCTGGAGACTCAGAAGAGAAGAATGTTGGTCTAGATTCTAACCCAAGTAAGAGTGGGAGAAAGCTGGGTGTATTTCCAGAGGCTCTGATGCTTAGGCCAAAGACTTAAGGATAAGAAGTAAGGCAGGAAGTGAAGAGTGGTGCAGTCAGTGGTGGAAACATTGGGAGTATGGACTGTGGAGTAATGATGGTGCACAAGGTTTCCATCTGTACTTAAGGAGCTGGGTCAAGCAGAGCCTGACAAAGTAGGCTGAACTGGATCTTGAAGGTCCTTGCACACTAAGTTAAGAAGCAAAAATTAGTTACTGGCTTCAGTTCACAATTTGCATTCTACTATTGTTACTATAGTGAGCTGAAGCACTATTAGCCTCTGAGTTAAACACAGCCTCCTTCTCACCTGTGTACTTCTTTTAAAAATAAAGTCAGTCATTCTACAGGAAATAAGGGCCAAAAGGAGAATATGTAGAGATTTTCTACTTAGTCTTGAGCCCTGGTGGAAACATTTGATGTTTGATTCAGCATTTTCTGCTCAAAATTGGTCTAGTCCTTGTGTGTTCCTGGGCTTTGGTTTCTCACCAGGCAAGTGAGATTATAGTGATCTGTTTCAAATGTGCTGTGCATCATTTGGAGAAAAGCTATTTGACAACAAATTCTCTTGAGTTCTTCCTCAGATCATATGAATAATTACAAACCAACTCAAGATTGGATTAAATTTGAAGTTTTTAAGTTGACCAAATTTTAAGCCCAACTAGTGTGATTCATTCCAATCTTTGATAACATTTTTTTTTGAAACAGGGTCTTACTTTGTAGTTCATGCTGGCCCTGAGCATACTATGTAGCCCAGGCAAGGCTTGAACTTGTAGCAATCCTCCCGCCTCTGCCTCTCGAGTGCTGGGATTACAGGTGTGAGCCACCACTCCTTGTACTGTGGTAAGTGGTACTGATTGCTGATGACTGTGAGTCACCAGGCCTTACACTGTTGTATGTGGTTACCAGGGATGGAACCCAGGCCCTTGAGTTTGCAAGATAGGCACTGGAGCCACTGAGCTAAATCCTTGACCTTTTGATAACATTTTTTAAGAGGAAGAGAAAATGTAATGCAAAAAAGTTTTTTAAAGATGAGGAAAGAAGGAATAAAACAGTATTAGGGGACTGATGAGATAAATCAAAAACACAGTTAGTGATTCCAGATGTAGTTAAGGACCATTATTAGTAAAAGATACTTCAAAATACTATAAAGTAGAAGATTTTAAAAATGTCCTTCCCTTGGCTCTTGGTAACCATGATTCCACTCTCTACTACTAAGCTAAACTTTTTTAGATCCCACACACACATGAGATTGTGCCTTCCTTGTGTCTTTGTGCCTGGCTTGATTCACTTACTATACTGTCCTCTAGCTTCATCAACGTTGTCACAGAAAACAGGATTTCATTTCTTAAAAAGTTGAATAGTATTCCATTGGGTGAGTGCACCATATTTTCCTTATCCATTCAGCCATTGATAGACACTTAGATTGATTTTGTTTCTTGCCTGTAATAAAAAGTGTTGCATTAAAAAAGAGTATAAATAGCTCTTTCACTTACTGATTTCATTTCCTTAAAATATATATCCAGTAGTGGGATTGCTGCCTCACGTGGCAGATCTGTTTTAATTTTTTGAAGTAGGTTCAATCTGTTTTCTATAGTGGCTCTACATATTTACATTTCTGCCTATAAGAAGAAAATGTTTATGTAGATTTCTATACCATCACCTGCCCACATTTTCCTATTCTGAAAATAACATAATGAATAAATTGAAATTTATTAAACACATTAAACACTTTCTATAAACTAAATGCACTAACCATTTCTGACAGTATCTTTACAAATTCTCAAGAAGGTAAATAGCTCCCATATTCTTCCCTGTCAGCCCCTGGTATTCACTATTTTACTTTCTTTCCTTGTGAATGTCTCCATTATAAATACCTCTTACAGGTGGAACCATAAGGTATAGGTCATTCTGTGATTGGCTTATCTCCCTTAGAATGATGTCCTCAGTTTCATTCATGTTGTAGCATATATCAGAATCAAGGTTAACATGGGTCATAGTCTGCTTATTTGTTCAGTTTTTTCTTTTTTATATTTAACCTGGAAAGTATTTATAATGTAATTTGAATTATTTGGTTTCCCAAATAGCTTTAAAAGGAAGAAAAGACAAATAATCTATGCCTGTATTTTCTCAGGTCCATTCGCTTGGTTTTACATTTGCCCTTCCAACAGCTGTGGTAGATACCAAAACTCTATCTACCAGGATTTAGACCTGAGGGTGAGAAATCTCATCCTTATAAAGAGTTTCAAACTTTCCCCATTCAATTAAATGTTTAACTGGAATTAACATATAGCATCCTACTCCTAATCCCTGTAGGAATCAACTTCAAGCATCAGATAATGCCAGGTTGTAAGGCAAGAGAGAGTGGCAAACACACTTGGCCACCGCATACTCATGTTCCCAGGACTGGCTCTGTGAAAAGTGGTGGAGCACTTGTGGCACGCTCAGTCTACTCCAGTGAATGCCTTGGCTGCAGTAGCCTCATGCCACTTTCCTCTCGAGACTTCCATGTGCTTTCTCCTTCATGTGCTTCTGAATCTCCCCTTCTCCATGCCCCACCAAAACTCTCTCCTCTTTTGTATAGTCCTCAAGAAAAAGAAAAGGATGAAGGATGAGAAGGAGCAGGAGAAAAAAGACAAGGAGGAGAAGAAGGGATAGAAGAGGGGTAAGAAATGAGGAGGAGAAAGAAGAGCCTAACAAAAAATGTTCAGTGTACAGTTTCTGTTCTGTTTGTCTCTTACAATCAAATGAATGGTAGCATAAGACCTGGATCTTCTGCATCAAAGTGAATCAGACTTAAATAACTAAAAAACAATAGTGACTTCACCTCTCGTCTTCTGAGTATTACAAGACCAATCAATTCCACTGAAGTAATGCTGTGCTGTTCTAACAGATGATTCTACTATGGGGAGAACCAATTCTCTTTAAAAACTTACCTTCTTACTCACTTTTCCATCAAACCTAACATAAAATCATATTGTCTTTGTCATAGTGTAATAGGAACCTGATATACAATCAAAATGATTTAAAGAACATACGTTAATGTGCATGTGTTAGCTACCTATGTGTTATATTAGCTAACTTTGTCTCCTCATCTCTGAAATGGAAAGGAAATTCAGCACCTACCTCCAAGAGGGAGGATTAAATGAAAGATTAAGAAACAAGAGTTACGTGCTTAATATCATGCTTGAAATTTAAGTCCTCGATAAATACATACTAGCTGTACTTGTAGCAGCCTTTTTACTTGGTATCCTTCACTTGGGCCCTTTTAGTACTGTATGTCTCACATTCTAGAAAATGTCTCAGTCCCAGGCAAATCAGGTCAAGTGGTCACCCTATATCACACATGAATACCCCAAAGGTTAATGATGTTCATTACATCTTTAATATAATTAGAAACCTTCTAAAAAATAAAAAGGTAAAAGTTAATTGAAAACCACTGTTTAAGAATACTGTGGAATGGTTACATAAAATACTATGTATATCTACATCGTACCCATGAAAGGCTGAGGATAAAGCAAAAGGATCCCCAAAATACTCACTTTCTTTTGTTCATAGCTTCCAAGAGAATTGAACATACTACATAGGTTATATACCATTTATAAAATGCAATAATTAAGATAATTTTTAAGATAAAGCACATTTTAAAATTATGTTTTCTTTTTTACCTATTTTTTATTGTGAAATAGGTACTATATATAGTATAGAAATATATATAATATTATATATATATATAAATCATGGTCACATTCAACATTGACAATTTGTACCAGTATATGACATGACTTGATTCTCCCTTTTTCTCATTCCTCTACCCACCCTACAAACCCTCACCCCCTATATACATAAGCTTTGTTACCATTTTTTATTCCCAGCACTATTTTTCTTTTCCCCTCATTACTTACCCCTACCCCATTTCCCTTTGAATAGTTTCTAATTCACAATATCTAACATAAATTCTAGAACTCATTTAAATTTTCAGTTTCTTATATCAGAGAAAACATACAGTATTTACACATCTATGACCTATTTATTTCACTTATGAGTGTGTTCTAAAGGTATGTCCATTTGAGTATGAATGACTCAAACTTGTCATTCCTTATGGCAGAATAATAGTCCATTTTATAGAAAAAACTACATCTCCTTTATCGAGTCTCCAGTTGAGGGACATTTGGGTTTCTAAGATTTTGCTATCACAAACTGAGCTGCTATAAACATGGGTGCACATATGCTCCTGTGATTTGAATCTTTTAATTCTTTGTGTACATCCTTAGCAGGGGAATAGCAGCATCAAATGGGACCTCTAATCCTCGTTTTTTGAAGAATCTTCACAATGATCTCCATATTGCTTGTATGAGTCTCCATTCCCACTAACAGTAGAGAAAGGTTCCTTTCTCCCCACAGCCTAACCAACATTTGTTGCTGGCTAATTCTGAGATTCCAGCCATTCTTTGTGGAGTGAGATGGAATTTCAGAGTTGCTTTCATCTGCATCTCTCGAATGACCAGTGATGTTGAGCATTTCTTCATGTGCTTCTTAGCTGCTTTTACTTCATCCTCTGAGTAGTTTCTGTTCATTTCAGATGTTCATTTTTGAATTGGGTCTTTAAATTTTGCGGGGGGATTGATTTTTTTAAACCTCCTTGTATATTCTAGACAGTAGGCATTTTTCTGTGGAATAGCTTGCAAAAATTTTTCCCATATTGTTGGGTGTCTTTTCACTTTGCTAGTGGTTTTTATTTTATTTTATTTTGCTTTTTGCTGTGCAGAAGCTTTTTAAAAGAATGAGATCACATTTGTTGGGATCCCATTTGCTTTTTCTGCCAATTCTTGTGCTATAGATGTTTTGTTCAAGAAGTCTTTCCTTAGGCCAATGCCTCCAAGAGTTCTACCTAACCTGTTTTCCAGTAGGATTAGTGTTTCTGTTTTAATATTTAGGTCTCTAATCCAGTTTGATTTTACTTTAGTAAACAGGTCTAGCTTTAGGCTTTGGCAGGTTAGAGCCCAGTTTTTCCACCACCATTTGTTAAAGAAGCTGTCTTTCCCCCATTAAGGATATTTGGCACCTTTGTTAAAGAGGAGGTGGCTTAGTGTACCTGGAGTTGTTTCTGGGTGTTTTAATCTATTTCACTGATCCTTGGGTCTGTTACTTTGCCAGTACCATGTAGTTTTTATCACAGTGGCTTTGTAGTATAGTTTCATGATGGAGATCATAGTACTCCTCACCATGTCTTTGCAACTTAGAATTTCTCTTGTTATTCTTGGCTTTTTGTGATTCCAGATGAATTTTTGGATTATTTTCTTAAATCTGTGAAATAAGTTGTTGGAATTTCAATTGGGATTACATAAATCTATAAAGGAGTTGTGAGAGTATAATCATTTTGACAGTATTACTTTTTCCTACCCATGAACAAGGGACATCTTTCCATTTTCTGATATCTTCTTCTATCTCCTTTTTTAAAGTGCTAGTTTTCAGAGTAGAGATCTTTCACTTCCTTTGTTAGATTGATTCCTAGATATTTTATTTTATTTTTTTTGAATGCTATTGTGAAAGGGCTTGACTTCCCAGTTTCTCTCTTCATGAGTCTGTTGTTGTGTATACAAAGACTACTGATTTTTGAGCACTGACTTTGTATTCAGCTATGCTACTAAATTTGATGATTAAGTCTAGCAGTCTTTTAGTTGAGTTTTCAGGATGTTGTATGTAGAGTATCATATCATCAGAAAATAATGACAGTTTTACTTCCTCTTATCCTATCTTTACTCCTTTTAATTTTTTATCCTTTTTAATTGCTGTGGCTCATTTTTCTAACACTATATTGAACAGGAGTCATGAAAGTAGACATCCTTGTCCTTAAGAACATCAAAATATAAGACAGGGGAAAAGGGAAATAAGACTTAAGCACACAAAATGTCCTTTTCTGTGTGTTTGTGACTAACTTGGGTGATTGTTTTACAGTTCTATGCTCAGGTGGCTTTTAAACAATATATGATTAATAACTGCACATTAGTATGCTCTTTCTTGGTCTATTTTTTTTCCTTTGGTTTCATAGAAACTAAACATTTCTATCCATTATTTTGAATTAAATATTCATAAAAGTTTTCTTTTTATTATTTTTATTTAGAAGTATCCACATAAACCTTACCTACTGAGAGTGGTAAACTTTATGGGTCTCTGCCACTAAACTGAAATAATTCTGTTATTCATTGCCATTTTAAGATTGAGGACAAAACATGTGGTGGGGTCATTCTTCCTGAACTTATGTCCATCAAGGCATCATGCTACAGCTAGATGAATAATTTAACAAGTTGTTTTTTAAGAACCCAATGTTTACATAAATGTTAATATTTTAACAATTATGAGCAAATTCACTTCTTTAAAATGTCTATATGATGCCAAAACAATTCTACAAAAAGTCAGTCGAATGAAATTGAATAAATGGAATTATTAAAAAGTTTTGCTTTTCAGATTACTTGTATTTTTCTAATGTTGATATGAGATATGTCAGATATTTGGAGTTTCAAGGGTAAATAAATATTTAATAAAATTTTAAAATGTAAACATTTGTGTTCATGTAAATATACATATTTAATTAAATATAATATATTAGATGTATTATATAATATAATCATATAATATTATATAATGTATTATATTATATTATATTGTTATATATTAATGATACATAAATATATTAATATGTATTTAATTAACTATATAATTTAACTAATTATATATATATATTTATATTTAGTTGTTTATACATTTCCTTAGATATCAAGTGATATATTTCAGGAGAAGAGAAAGAATATATAAAATATACTACATCTATGGCTTTTATATGCAGTATAATTGAAGGTTACATTTTAAAGCTCTGGATGCAATCTTCTTTAAATAAAGTCTTAAACACCAATGACACACTTGTTTTTGTTTTTATTTTTCCTACACTATTTCATCTGTTGAAAGTGTCCTTCAGGACAAATATAAAAACATCTTGATCAAATATAAATTCTTGTTAATCTCATGTGAAGAAGGGCTTTTGCTATCAATAATGCTGGTCAATCCCCAGAGTACAACTGGGGTTTTGTGTATTTTTAACTGAAAAATCACAGAAACTGATTGATGCTTCTTATACATGTTTTAAGTGCTGACTGGAATGAGATCTATGACAAGTCAGTGGGTTACATGGCCTGTCTTCATGAATAAAGACTTTGATGTTGGTTAAAATAATTCACATTCGAGTCATGCTGAGGTCGGAGCATGGCACAAGAGTGCCCAGGGACTGTGTATAACAGCAGGCAGGGCCACAACGGCAGTGGCCCATGCCATTGCAGTCGCACCAGGGTCGGAGCCTGCTGGCCTCCAGGATCACACCAGAAGAGTGCCCAGGGACTGAGTATAACAGCAGGCAGAGCCATCGCAGCCAAGCAGAGCCAGAGCCTGCCTTTCTCCACATCAATTGCACAAGCACATCCAGGGACTCTGTACTGGTGAGTAGGTGGGTCTGTTGGAACATCAGCCAGTATGATTGCAGCTGCACAGGGGCCACAGCCTAATGACCTACAGGCCAACTGCACTAGCGGAACAGGGGACTCGGTATTGGTGAGTAGGCGGGCCTACTGGAACTTCAGGCAGCGCCATTGCAACATTACAGGAGTCAGAGCCTTCTTGCCGCTAAGCAGAAGGGAGAAGGTGTTCTGACTGTACTGTTTGAACACCTCATATAGTGTGCCAGAACTAGGGGTTTTATTAAGGTCCCAATACAGACTGTAAAGAATAACCCAGGACACACTGATATTTTAAAGGTCCTAAATATTAGGAGGAAAGAGGCTTGCAACAAACATCGCCAGACATTAGGGCAGGTACAAAGCCAAAAACAACAGCAATGACAAAAACTCAGAGATGAAACATTCAAAGTCTCAGATACAAAGATTCTCACCTCAAGGTAACACAGGGAGAAGGGAAATAGAGAAGGTTGAAGGCCAGTCTCCAGAATCCTCGGAAATGGTAACCAAAGCAGATCTAGTAAACTGGAAATCAGAACTGCTCTCTGAGATGAAAGCAGGGATATTGGACACAGTCAACACTATGATTAATAGAGCTAAAAAGGAAATCATCGAGTTGATAGAATCCAAGACAGAAAAAAGCATTGGAACCTTTTAAACACCTACAAGCAGAGGTCTAGGAAATTAAGAAAGAAAGTGAAAGTTTATGCAATAGATTGACTATGGCAGAAGACTGAATTTCAGACCTAGAAGACAGGATTTCAGCCAATGAACAGGAAAGCCATAATCTATGGAAAAAAGCAAGGGATAATGAAAAGTCAATCCAGCAGCTCCTAGATGATTCAAAGAAGAATAATATAAGATTGATTGGAGTCACGGAGGAAGCAGGAGACAATGCAAAAGACATTTAAAAACTATTCACAGAAATAATGGCAGAAAACGTCACAGAAAAAGGAAAAGAAGTGGATATACAAACATATGAAGCATACAGAACTCCACACGACCATGACATGAAAAAATCTACACCTAGGCATATAATTATGAAAGTTCAGATATAAAAAAAAAGAATGAAATACTGAAAGCAGCCAGAGAAAAGAAAACAATCACATACCAAAGGAAGTCCATCAGGATCACAGCAGACTTTTCAACTCAAACACTCAGTGCAAGAAGGGCCTGGAGTGAAGTGTTTCAAGCCCTAAAAGAAAACAACTTCTAACCCAGACTGATGTATCCTGCAAAGCTATCTTTAAAAAAATGATGAGGAAATAAAATACTTCCATGACTATAGAAATTTATGGGACACAACGAAAGCAGTTCTATGAGGAAAATTCATAGCAGCGAAAGCCTACCTCCAGAAAATGGAGCAAGCTCAAATAAACAACTTAATGCTGAACCTCAAGTGACTAGAAAGAGAGGAGCAAGACAAACCCAAAGCCCTCAGTAGGCAAGAAATTATAAGGATCAGGGCAGAAATGAATGCAATAGGAACTAGGAGAATGATACAAAAAAAATCAATGAATCAAAGAGTTGGTTCTTTGAGAGGATAAACAAAACTGATAGACCCTTAGCCAGCCTCATTAAACAAAGGAAGGAAAAGGCTCATATCTATGCTATTAGGAAAGAGAATGGAGAAATTACTACTGACCCAGAGGAAGTCCATAGGATAATAAACACCTATTTATACTTCAATAAAATGGAAAATGTAGAAGAAATGGATAGATTTCTAGACACATATGAACTTCCAAAACTGAATAAAAAAGATATAGAAAGATTAAATATCCCAATATCAATCTGTGAAATTGAAAATGTAATTAAAAACTTGCCAACAAAGAAAGGCCCTGGACCTGACAGTTTTACTGCTGAATTCTATAAAACTTTTAAAGAAGAGTTAGCACCTTTACTTCTTAAACTCTTTAAAGAAATTGAAAGGGAAACAGTACTCCCAAACTCATTCCTGGAAGCAACCATTACCCTGATTCCAAAAGCAGACAAAGACCCAACCAAAAAAGAGAACTATAGGCCAATATCCCTAATGAACATCTATGGAAAAATCCTGAATAAGATACTGATAAACAGAATACAGAGAATTATCAAAAAGATGATACACCCTGACCTAGTTGGATTCATCCTAGGTATGCAAAGAGAGTTCAACATATGAAAATCAATAAATGGTATATACTATATTAACAGGCTCAAGGACAAAAACTATATGGTCATGTCAATTGATGCAGAAAAAGCGTTTGACAAAATACAACACCCATTTATGTTCAAAAACCTATAGAAGATCGGAATAGATGGTCTGTATCTCAAACTAATAAAAGCTATCTACAAGAAACCATCAGCCAGTATTATATTAAATGGTCAAAAATTGAAACTTTTCACACTAAGATCAGGAACAAGACAAGGATGCCCTCTCTCACCACTTCTGTTCGATATAGTTCTGGAAATATTAGCCATAGCAATTAGGCAATAGAAAGAAATAAAAGGAATAAAGATTGGAAAAGAAGAAGTTAAACTGTCATTATTTGCTGATGACATGATACTCTATCTAGAGGATCCTAAAAACTCAATTAATAAACCACTGGACCTAATCACCAATTTTAGCTTCATAGCTGGTTACAAAGTCAACTTTCAGGGCCAGGGAGTTAGCTCAGTGGTTCCAAGGCCTGTCTTACAAGCGCAAGGGCCCGGTTCAGTTCCCCAGTAACCACATACCATACTGGGTGTGGAGACCCACACCCAGCAGCAACCAGTACAACATACGACAGTGCCAGGCATGGTGGCTCATGCCTGTAATCCCGGCACTTGGGAGGCTGAGGCAGGAGGATTGCTATGATGTGAGTTGGAGGCTGAGCTCAGGGCCAGCCTGAATCACAAAGCAAGACCCTGTCTCAAAAAACAAAAAAAAAAAAAAAAAAAAAAAAAAACCATACACACACAAGGTCAACATTCAAAAATCAGTAGCCTTCATATACACAAACAGTAGACTCAGTGAGATAGAAATTGGGGAGTCAGTCTCTTTCACAATAGTATCAAAAAAAAATAAAATATCTAGGAATCAGTCTAACAAAGGAGGTGAAAGACCTCTACTCTGAAAACTATACCACTCTGAAAAAGGAGATAGAAGATGATATTAAGAAATGAAAAGACATACCTTGCTCCTGGGTAGGAAGAACCAATATTGTCAAAATGGCTATACTCCCAAAACTACTCTACACATTGAACACAATCCCGATTGAAATCCCAACAGCATATTTCACAGATCTAGAGAAAACAATTCAAACTTTCATCTGGAACCACAAAAGACCTAGAATAGCCAAAGCAATTCTAAGCAACAGGGACATGATGGGGGGTATCACAACTCCAAACCTGAAACTATACTATAAAGCCACTGTGATAAAAACTTCATGGTACTGGCAAAGTAACAGACCTGAGGATCAATGGAGTAGACTAGAAGATCCAGAAACTACTCCACATACACTGAACCACCTCGTCTTTGACAAGGGGGCCAAAAATCCTCAGTGGAGGAAAAATAGCCTGTTTAACAAATGGTGTTGGAAAAACTGGCCTTTAACTTGCCAAAGACTAAAGCTAGACCTATCTCTTTCACCGGTGCCAAGCTAAAATCAAAGTGGATAAGAAACCTAAATATTAAAACAGACACTCTGAACCTGCTGCAAAACAGGTTAGGTAAAACTCTTGAAAACATTGGCTTAGAGAATAACTTCTTGAACAAAACCTCTATAGTGCAGGAATTGGCAGAAGAAATCATCAAATGGGACCTCATTCTTTTAAAAAGCTTCTGCACAGCAAAGGAAACTACCAACAGAATAAAAAGGCACCAACAATGTGGGAAAAAATCTTTACCAGCTGTTCCTCAGATAAGAGTTACTATCTAGTATATATAAGGAGCTCAAAAAAATCAGCCCACCCAAATTTAAAGACCCAATTCAAAAATGAGCATCTGAAATGAACAGATATTTTTCAGAGGAAGAAATAAGAGCAGCTAAGAAGTATTTGAAGAAATGTTCAACATCATTAGTCATTCGAGAGATGCAGATGAAAACCTCACTGAGATTTCATCTCATTCCACAAAGAATGGCTGCCATTTCAGAATTAGCCAGCAACAAACATTGGCGAGGTTGCAGAGAAGAAGGAACCCTTCTCCACTGTGGGTGGAACTGTAGACTCATACAACCCCTGTAGAGATCAGTTTGGAGACTCCTCAAAAAGCTAGGATTGGATGTCCCATTTGACCCAGCCATCACTCTGCTAGGTATATACACACAAGAATTAAAAAGTGACATAAAATTATGTCACTGTGACATATGTGTACCCATGTCTATAGCAACTCAGTTTGTGATTGCTAAATCTTGGAAACTACCCAAATGTCCATAACTGGAGACTAGATAAGAAAGCTGTGGTTCTTCTACAGAATGGAGTATTACTCTGCCATAAAAAATGATAAGTTTGAGTCACTTCTACTTAAATGGGCATACCTTGAGGATATCCTCATAAGTGAAATAAATAGGGCACAGATAGGTACATATCACATCTTTTCTCTGGTATGAGAAAATAAAGGTGTAAATGAGTCCTAGAATTGTATGTTATATATTGTGAAATAGAAAATGCTCAGTGTAAAATAGGAAGAAGGGGGAAAATGTTGAGATTGTAACAAAAAAGTAAGGAAATAAATTTTATGTATATGGGGGGGTGGTAGGGTGGGTAGGGCTATGGGAAAAAATGAGAATTAAGTTGTGTCTTATGCTGGTACAAATCCCCATTATGGAGTGCAGGTCGATATCTTTATAAAATCTAACATGGGATCAGGTCATGTGGTTCAAAATTATAGACAAATTTTGGGTCCAGGAAACCAGTTCACAATTTAATGGACATGAATTTTTACTATCTGAAGAGCAGGAATATAAAAGAATCAGTTTACTTTTGTTCCACTAACATAAACACTCTTTCTGGTGTCTCCAAATATTCTGAAGAGTGTTTGTTCTCTCTGATCAGGTGTAAGAATACAAAGGCCCAACTCACTTTATAATGGATTATATCTAGATGCTCTTCTCCCCATCTCAGGAATTCGTAAGTGGCACACCCATGAGTGTGTGATACTAGGTCATCAGTGTGTGATACTGGTTTAGCCTGCTGATTGGTTTAGCTGTGGATGTAGATGATAAGAACCATTCTGGCTGACACCGAACAGGCTTGCAGCTTATGTTGGAATAAAAAGGGAAAGAAGAAAAAAGTCTTGCTACTTTTGACATGACATGCTGCCTGACATGATATGAACTGTTTTTCCTCTGTGACACTTCTCTGCCATCCCACCTTGCCTTGGAGCGAGCTGATAATGGACTGAAACCTCTATGAATCTGGCTAAAATAAACCTTTACTCGTTTAACTTGTGGGTGTCAAGTATTTTGCCCCAGCAATTATAAAGTAACTAAGAAATTCATGTAAAGTCTGTCAAGTCTATTAGGGTGTAATTAAGTCTAATTAGCCTTCCCATCAACAGAATTATTCTTTATCTTAAGTGAATGCACTATGAAAAGAAAGTTTAGTATGAAAGAAAATAAAGAATTGTTTTCAGAGCTATAATTTTCATTGGGTTAAGGAATATGAAAGCTAATAAAACTGATATGAAAGATTGAATGGCTTGGGATATAGCTCACTCAGTATAAGAATGCTTTTGTAACATGAGCAAAGGCACTGAATTTAATGCTTAGTACTGTGAAGGAAAGAAGGGAAGAAATAAAAAGGAAAGAAAACTGTGAGACTGTGAAAAAAAACCTAAATGATTATTACCACTTGTTTTTTTCTGAAATCTCATTATGTTTTACACATACATATACTCTTCTTGCCAAATAATTGTACATCTGGATAAAATATAAAGCATTCATTTTAATATGTTGAACAATAGGAAACAGAAAATAGTTACCTGGTGAAACAAATGAAATAAGATTGGCTGTATAGTTTCCTGCCATTCTATTTGCAAGTACTTCCTGAACTGTACTATAGAAGAGAGAGCTCAGAACACAATGGTCTTCTAGGTAAAGAGAACAAGAATTGGACTTGTAGCTCCAGTATTGACTAGAATTTATATTCAAGTTACCAAACAAAAGAATTGCTCAGGAGAGCTTCAGAAATCTGTACTGAGTGCTTGGCTGAACACACAGCTTAATGGATGCAGAGCAAGAAATTGTGAAATCCAATTCATAACAATGAATGAGAACAGACAAGTTCTAGCAAAAGAAAGTTGCTGAAAATCTGTGAGAAGAACAGGTTCTAGAGCCTGTATGAGAGAAGGTCCAACCAGCCGGGATGTAGAGATCTTCCTAAACACTCACGGTGCTCACTAGAGAACCCAGAAAGGCCATACTTCAAGCAAAGAGCAAATTCAGCTGGGCATGGGGTTGTACATCTGTAATCTCATGACTCTGGGAGGCTAAGGCAGGAAAACTATAAATTTGAGCCAACTTAGTATCTTAGAAAGACCCTTATCTCACAATTTAAAGTGGGGGAGGGAATGTAACTTAGAGTAAAGGTCCTAGGTTAAACCTTATTCCTAAAAAAGAAAGAAAACAGGAAATTTATCTCTAAAAGAAAAGATATTCTAGATCAAGTCAAAAATGATTAAGAATAACACTGAAGTAAATCAAATATCTTGTTTCAATTGTCCTCCAGAGCATAATTCACCACTTTATTAAGTAAAAAACAACATAAGCTAGACATTTGTCAACAAATGTAGACTTTGAAGCTACAGTTTGGCATCAAATTGGAAGTGATTTGACATAGCAAGATTGTAACCAGACAAAAAATCAGTGAATAGAAACACCCATAAATGACTAAGATAATGGAACTAGCATACATGAAATTTAGAACAACTATCAGAGCTATGTTCAAGATTTAAAGGAAAACAGAGTAGGGTAACAAGTAGAGAACCAAATATAAGATGAAATTTTTATAAAAGAGCCAAAGAGAAATCCTACAGCTTCCCCTAAAACCACACACACACACACACACACACACACACCCCTAAACATTTCACTGACAAAATTAACAGCAAAAGAAGGGTACATTATCTTCCATACAAGAAAATAAAAATTACTCAAACTGGTAAAAGAGGCTGAAAAAATTAACCAGGCACGAGTGACCTGTGACAGCACACAATTACTTGGCCAAGAGTAGAGCACCAGAATAAGAGGGGGAAAGGAACAGGAAGGTTTTAGATGCAATAATAGTTGAGGATTTTCTTAACTCAATTTTAAAAGAAGCTATAAAAACTCAGAATCTAAGAAGTTTTAAAAAGCTCAAGAAAAATGAATCAGTAGAAGTGTTTAAAGCACATCATCTCTCCATAGCTGAAAATGGGTGAAAACAAGAAACTGTAAAAAGAGGCCAGAGAAAACATGCTCACTGTTACATAAAGGGGAACAGCTACAAGCAAAACTACTGACTTCAGATCAAAAGCATTGGAAGCCAGAAGACAATGGAATCATAATTTTTAAACACTAGAGGGAAAAATCATCAATACAGAATTCTACACAAGGGGAAATATTCCTCATCTAAATGAAGGAACCAGCAGAGCCAAGACATTATTGTTTGACAAAAATGCTTAAGTACTTGTCATCAACAGTCTTGTTCTACAGGACAAGAAATGATGACATTTTTACAGCTGGGGAAAAGTAACTTAATACAATAATTCAGATCTATATAAGGAAATAAAGGACACTTGGAGTAGCAACTTTGTGAGTAAATATGAGATATATTTTTTGTTTTTTAATTTCTTTAAAAGATATACCACCGTTAGAAGCCATCAAATTGTAACTTCTATAACATGTAAAAGAGAAATACATAGAAATATTATGGAAATAAAAACAAAAGGTAAAAGCTGTATTGTAGTTTAAGCAAGAGAACTGACATTAATTTAAGCAGACTATTATAATTTAGAGATCTATATGAACAGTTCTGTTAAGCCAAAAAAAAGACTTGAAATGAAGTAGTAAAATATAAATTCAATCTATAGTTACAGAATAAAAGAAAAGAGAAACAAAATATAAATAGAAAAACAATAGCAGCATAGAAATCTTAAATATCATTTTAATAAATAAATTTAATGTAACCATATTAAATATTTTATTAAAAAGTAAAAATGCCTAATTTTATTAAAAAGCGTGATCCAGTATTTGTTGGCTGTAAATGAATCTAAAAAGTACATTTAACATAAATTTAAGAAAGAGAAATAAATCATGAAAAATACTAACCATAGAATGATGGCATGACTGTATTAATATGAAATAAAGCATAGCCCAGAAAAAATGTCATTTTTACAGAGAGAATATTTGATAATTAGACTTTGTCTTGGTTACTTTTCTCATTGCTTAGACACAATACCTGACATCCAATGTTAAAAAAGAGGAAAGGTTTATTTTGGCTCGCAGTTTGTAGAGGTTACAATCCATAATCAAATAGCTCCAAGGCAGGTGGCATTGCAGAGGAGAAACAGTCCATGACAAAGCAGGTGGGCAGAAGGCAGCCAGCAGTGAAGTTGCAAGCATCAAACAATTGCAATAGCTCTCTTTCTGTTCCTTCTATTCTATGTCAGCTACACATTCTTAAGGTGGATAGCATACACAGAGGATGTACTTTCCTATTATCCATACACAAATTTATGAGAAACCAATCAGTGGACCTATTCAATAATCACACACTTTTAATCCTAACATCACACATTCCAGACCCAGGCAACTCTGAAAAGCCCCACCTGTGATTACTACATGAGATTTGGGGAGGACATCTAGACACAGGCTATCACTGACCCAAGGGGATGTATGTATGTAGCAGCAGCATTAAAATTCATAAAGTAAAAATAAAACAAAAGGGAGTGATACACAAATACTCAATTACTGAAGGAAATTTCAACACTGTCCACTTGCTTGATATAGTAACTAGAAAGAAAATCAATGAACATATAAGATTTAAATCATCATAATTTACAAACTAATCATATATGCAAAATACTCCCAATATTTTCAGAAACAACCTTCATTTTTTTTTTTTTTGAGATAGGGTCTTGCTTTGTAGTTCAGGCTGGTCCTGAACTCAGTCTCAAACTCACAGCAATCTTCTTGCTTCTGCCTCTTGAGAGCTGGGATTACAGGCATGAGCCATCATGCCTGGCACTGTGGTATGTGGTTAGTGGGGATATAACTCAGGACCGTGTGCTTCTCAGGCAGATGCCAGGGTCCCTGAGCTAAATCCCCAGCCCCCGACATTCTTTTCAGGAGGCCAAAGACTTCCACCAATGATGAAGTCTATGCTGGGCCAAATAATACAACTCTCAATACATTTTAAAAATTCAAATCATTTGGAGTATGTTTTCTGACCACAAAGCATTAAATTAGACATCAGTATCAGAAAGGCATTTGGAAAATCCTCAAATATTTAGAAGTTAATTAAAAATGTATTAGACTATATTCCAAGCAAAAATATTCAAAGACATTAGAAAATATTTTGAACTAAATGAAAATAAAAATGTGACATATCAAAATTTGCCATTATGTTAAAAACAGTGTTTAAAAAGAAAGTTAAAATTTTAAGTGTTTATGTTAGAAAATAAGGATAATTTAAAACCG
>PVIR01027459.1:0-22876 GCA_004026965.1 Petromus typicus | reverse complement strand
AGCAGCCCAGCGCTTCTCCCAGAACAAGGACATCAGCAACAGACTGCACATGTTGGGAGCAGACGAGACTGAAGTCCAGTGCCACCATCACGTTCCTGTCTCTGGCCCACGAGGAACAAGGGATGAAGAGTTCCTGCTCTGCCCTCTGAGAGAGGACAGGAGGGTACAAGTGTAACCACCTGAGGGTGGAGAGTCCGGCCGAGCAGCGGTGTTTCTTTGAGTCTGTTTCCTGGGCCGAGTCTGCAGCCCCAGGAGGAGGCTGAGGCAGCCCCGCAGGATGAGGACCTATGCCGTGTGGCGCAGCCTTCAGCCCCTGGCTCCTTCCACATCCGCCCCGCCATGTAGTGATGTCTGCCTGTCTGGGTCCGCTTTACCTGCCTCCCGTCCGGGCTCTGCTGGGCAGATGAGGGGCCTGGAACATCGTTGCAATGTCCCTCACAGGGGTGGTTGAGTACCTGAGAGCTCGGAGAGGTCTGTTCAGAGCTCTGCTTCTGGGCTCTTCTTCCCTTGTTCTCTTCCTCCTCATTTTCATCTTTCTTCCTTTTCCTTCGTTCATTAAAAGCCACCAGTCTTGGTCTCTTCCTCCTTCTCTGTCTGTCTTGCTTTCTCCTTTGTACTGCCCTGTTTGTCATTACTGGAGCTAAAAAAAATTCTCATTGATCACATTTACACTATTTCTTATACTTTACTGTGCGTTTCCAAGTATTTGTTCTTGAATTATTCCACCTTGCTCAAAGCCATGTAGTTTTATTACTCTTGAACAGAAAAAAATATCCTCTGGAATGCTGTCTCATCAGAGAGAGTATAATTAATAAAGCCATTCACAGACTCATTTAAGGAATACTACCAAATATATCATACAAAGAATCATGCTAGGTTCTGAGACTATGATGTTGAATAAAATCGGTACCATCTTTGCCTTTGTAGTGCTGATAGTCTGCCTAGCACAAAGATGGTTGAACAAACATCTGCTGTCAGTCAAGGTACAGGGAGTATAACATGCAAAAAGACACACACAATCCGGGGACAGAGCCAGTGAATTTCAGGGCAACAGAAGAACAGGTGACCCTGTCCTGTTTAGAATTTCTGTCCCTCAGCCTCCAGCACAAGTGTGTGCATGCACATACACACAAAACACACACACACACACACACACACACACACACACACACACACACTGAAGACATGTTTGATCTTCAAATTGAGGCCAATAAAATATACAAAGATAGAAGGGGAATGATTGCAGAGAGGTAGAAAGTTCAGAAGTCATACTTGTGGAGGGCAAGGACAATTACTACTCAGGGACTAGAAATAATACATATTGGTGAAAATGAGAACACCCAGAGAGAAAGAGAAAGATGGAGAGGTTACATGGACGGCGTTCTGGGAAGGACTCTCCGGAGACTATGATTGAAGGCAGAGGGTGCTTCTAACATTCTGGCCACAGCCTAGACTCTGAACTGTGCAACATCATGACGGCATCTCACAAAGTAGTAGGGGAAACACAGTCCTCTTTTTCTGGAGGGAGATGGAGACCGCCAGTTTTAGAACAGCAGCAGAGTTTGGAAGGGAAGAAGCAAATGGGACTTTTTACAATGGGACATTAATCTGGTATAGGCCTTCAAAGACACTAATGGGAAAATAAAGTGCTATTTTTCTCATACACTATCCTGTGATATTATGGTTAACAGAAATATATACATACAGTGCTTATATGTGGGCACATTGAGAGTGTTATGGCAAGAATATATGGCAAATGTTATTAATGAAAATTTCCTGAGGGGCTGAAAAATAAGTAAGAAGCTTCTTTTCTATCTAAGAAAAATCAGGTACTTTTAAAGAGAAGCTATTTCAGATTTGTAGCTTCTTGAGCAGAAGAACAGAGGCAGAGGCATTGAGGGACGACACCTAGGATTCTGGTTTAGGCAGCCTGGTGTATCACAGTGTCACTTATGCATTTAGGAACACTGGTGAAGGAGAAGGTTTGGTGAGGAAGAAAAGCTGCTTGGTTTGGGGCATGTTGAAGCTGAGATATCTATAAAATATCCAGGTACAGTGGACCAATGCATGGAGGGCCAAGCTGTTCATGCCTGGGCTCAGAAGATCTACTAAAGAGAGAGGAAGTCAAGAGTCATGAGCTGGTAACTGATGAGAGCAGATAGGAGGCCCAGGTGATGAGGCAACCACACAGCCTCATGCTTCAAAAATCCATCAGGCAGCGTTGGAGAAGCCTCAGTGAGAGGAATGTGAGAAGCAGTAAATAGTCCACTGTAATTGGAACACACAGAGTTCCAGCAAAGCCAAGATGGCCCTGCTTCCTTACCTTCAGGGATCTTATCTGGTGAAGGACGACAAGAGCACGGGAAAGGCCAGTTCCAATCTCCACGGGCTTAGGAATTAGTGGAAGGCCAGAAGACAAAGCACTCTGGTGGGGAGGAGTTTGCCCTTGAACAGGGAGTTAAAAAGGGAAATTGCTGACAGGGGTATAGTGTTGAAGGAGGTTAAGAGTGCAGCAGGTTTCTTTGAGGACAGAACTGGTGCAGAAGGAGAGGTCAGAGATACACGGGGGAGAAAGGTGACCAGGACTGGAGCGGGCAAGTGAAAAGACAGGGGTAGTACTGCACCTAGAACCCACCAAGATTGGAGCCTCACAGGGTGCTGGGGTGCTTCCACAGTGAAAGGGAGCAAAGAGGAATCATGATGACCAAGCGCATCTAATCTTGGCTTCTGATGTGTGCATGGTGTGTGCAAGTGCCTGTGTCCATGACTGTTTGGATGACCCCTCACTGCTGGGCCAGAAGCTCCGCAATTGTGGATCTGAATGAATGCCAAGTCCCACTCACCATCGTGTCATTCCAGAGGAGTCTTCTTGAGAGTTGATCTGGCTTTCAGAGGAGGTAATGATAGGAATAAAAAGGAAGAAAGATCAAGGGACAAGACAAAGGCAATATAGGAGCCCCTAAAATGGCTTCCTGAAACACCTGGGACTCCAAATTTCCTTCTTACTAAAGATGCTCAGTGTTTATCGTCACTTTGTGCTTCACAACTCAGCATAAAGGCAAAGGGGTTTGTATCAGAGTTCAAGCCAGAGACTTTGCACCCAGGCTCAAGGACAATAGATTAGCTATAAATGAGACACCCAAACAGCACAGCAGGGAGGGCCCTAAAGAAGAGATCCTTGGGCTACTGGAGCACAAAGAGTCACAGTTAACCACCTTACTTAAAAACACACACAAGGGTGCAAGTGAGAGTCAGGCTTGGACCCTCATGAAGTAAAGATAATGTGACTCAATGAAAAACATAAAAAGAAAAACAGAAACAAAGAGAAAGTACCCAATTTAAAGTGAGGATATAATTTTATGAGGCTTTTTTTCCAAAAATACGTAAATGTTCGCCAGGTAGGTCCATGAAAATATGCTCAATATCATTAGGGAAAAATGAGTCAAACTACAATGAAATTACAAGGGAAAATGAAATGGCAAAGCCAACTGAGGAAAATATCAAACACAGAATTGCTCTGTGATCAAGCAATTCCATTTCTAGGTACATAACCTAAAGATCTGAAAATAACAGAATTTATATACTCATTTTTATAGCAGTATTAATCCCAGTGGGCAGACAGTGGAAGTAAAGAACTCAAATATCCTATGAGGAATGAACAGATAAACAAATTATGTTTTATGTATTTGTGTGTATGTGTTGTATGTGTGTACAATAACTTAAAAGCATTGGGTCTTAACAAAGAATGAAACTTCATTGTATATCCTCAAGTGATTAAAATGGTAGATTTTGTATGACACGTATTTTGACAAAATAAGAAAAAAGATTTTAAAAACAAGAATTATGAAATGTTCTTATAGTTTTCTAGTTATAATACAGTTGCTAGGTGGAATCCTACAGTGTGTTAAGGAATGAAAAAAGATACAACTTCTACACGACGCCTAACTCTTTGCACATCAAGTCCTGGATATCAGGCAGGACCCTGGGTTAATTAATCTAGCATCCATTCCTCAAATTTTTGGTTGCTAAGTTCAACTTTGTGCAAAGAGACATCCACTTTTCTGAAGATCTGAGACTTTCAAGAGCCTGTAAGAAATGAACTTGGACATATGACCATTTCCCTTCTACACAGACGAAAATGTAAAGGGTGGGATAAAACCCTTTTGGAGTTACTTTGTACTATCCATCAACAGGCATGAAATGCACTTACATAAGCATCCATTTCCCTTTCTGGGCTCAACCCAGACCTACTAGAGTCAGGATAAGAATAATGCAGATTTCATCAGAAATGGCATTCCTACTCTTCATCCCCTTCACAACATCCAATCCAAGATTCAGGTGTCTTAGTGTGTTTAGATCAAAGATGTCCCAGCCCTGGTGACTGCTGCTTCTCTGGGATGGTTCCTGGACAGAGCGGTCATCTGCAAGTCAGGAAGGCTCAGGCGAGAGTTCCGCTCTCATCCCCAGAGGGCTGTTTCTCAGAAAGCTGCTCTGTTTCCCCTTGCCTGAGGATTTCAAGGCTAGCACAGCACTTTTATAGTGAAGTGCTCACAAAGGATTCAGGACATGGAACTTTTGGACCCTGCTGTTGACGATAAATGTGCCAGGGGAAGAAAGAGAGGTGAATGAGAGGAAAAGAAATTGGGAGTAAAGGAAAAGAAGGCAGGAAGAGACCAAAAAAGCATCAAGGATCAAGTGAAAAAACTGAAGTGGGAAAAAACCAGGATGAGATCAGAGACTGAGCAAGAAGGACCTGGAGGGGAACGCATCGCATCTGGGGTGCTAAGTAAGCGGCTGCCAAACAGCAAAAAGGGCCAGGTGAGAGATCTAAGACCCACCAGGTTGAGAAGATGGAATTCAGAAATAGCTGGGAGGGAAAAGAGGTAGGTCAGGAGATAAGGGCAGAACCGAAGCGGGAAGTTAGATTCAAGGCCAGGGTGTATCAGAAAGAGTCAGGTAAGAACAAGACGATAAAGATGTCCATATGCACAAAACCTGGCCCACGTTGAGATGAGTTCTTTCTAATCCCTCTGACTCTGTCTTCCTCCTCAAGGGAGGCTTGTGTGGTCTCCTGGGTGCTCTCACTGCCACTGCTGAAGGGATCTCCATGTCACATGTGCCCACAAACACTCGCTTCAAGAACCAGTGATTCCCAAGGGCACATTTGTTCCCAGAGACCCCAGAGTAGACCCACAGGAAGTGGGCATTTTCCTCTCCAGCAGCATTGTGGTAGTCATGACCTGGAGGGAGGAACAGGTAGGGACAAAACTCAGGAGGAGCCAGTGAGGTTTAGAGTGACACTGAGGCCATTAGCAAAGGGACTAAAGCACTCCGACAGCGGAAGACCCCAGAGAGCTGTGGTGAGGACCACCACTCACCCACCTCATGGCCCGTAGGCGGTGCTACTGGCTTTGCTCATCAGAAAAATAAAAGGATGTTTCATGTTTCAAATAAAAGAATAAGTCTTACATACCCGCTTGCATTCATGTAAAATGAGTCATTGCAAACTAATCTCTTCATTTCTCACAGGAATGCCATAAACCAATCATCTTAATGTAAATAAAATGAACAGAGTCTGTGACCTCAGAGGTACAATGATACTATTCCAGTTCAGGATAACTGCGGCAAATTAAACATGTATCTTTTAAGGACAGGAGTTGATTAATGGCTGTACAGTTGGTACCGAGATTGTAGCCCCTTGTTTTTTGTTCTGTCTTTGTTGAACCCTCATTAATTACCTGGGCGAAATAGAGAAGACAAGCTTATCAAATATGCCTATGATGCAAAACTGGGAGTGCTATGTCATATGTGGAGTGACAAGAGCAAGATAAAATGATCTCACCAAATGAGAAGGCAGCTAAAAACACAGATGAAATTTAAGAAATTTCAAACATGAAGCTCTATCTTTACAAGCTTACTTAAGTAACTCATATTTCAAGAACTGTAGTTGGTCCTAAGTTCAGAAAAGGCTACTTGTATATTTACTAAAATATCTTTTTCAATTTCAGATGTTATTAACAATAGTAAGTCGAAAGTAGGAAAGCCACAAACTCTCTGTCCCATTATAACAGGGCTGTTATAATTTCCAAAATCTGTTAGCCCACAGACAGGTGCAATGAGGATGGATTGGGGAAAAGAAGACTTACTGATGGAAGAAGGTGGCAGTCCTTAAAATAGCAAATCTTCTACGTTATGTTCTTCCATTCCCTCACTGTCTCACGTCTCCATACTTCAGTCAGTTTTATAGCTGCTTCACATTCTCTCCCAGCCTCAGACTTCAACCACACGGTTCTCTGTTCTGGACTGCTCTTTTCAAAATCTTTACAGCTCTTCTGTTATCATGAAGTCTCACTTCTTTGGAAATCATGACTCACCTTTCCTTTCAAGACTCATTCCTTCTCCACTCATAGTCCATGTCCTCTAGACTAGGCTGCATCAAGTCCTCCTGTGTCAGCCTACTCTCCCCAACAGATGAGGAGACCTCACCATCATTGTCAATATCACCATTCTAGTCTTGAGTCTTATCACAAATTCAAAGAGACACTATAACCCAAACTCACTACCAAGAGATGGAGCTGAGGCAAAGATGGAAATGGAATCAAAGATGTCATTTGAAAGCCTAGAGCTTTCTACAACCTCAGGAGACTCATTGGATGCAACACAATATTGGAGGCCTTGGGATTGTGCAGTACCGGTGTCTGCTCATTCCTTTTGGAGTTCAGACCTTGTATAAGTTATCTCAACATGATGGCAGAACTTTACTTAGAAGAAGTCAGGGTAAGAGAGCACAAATGTGGAAACCTGTGGAATGTGTGAGATGGAGACATGGGTTCTTACCAGACATCCCCAAGGATGGTTTAATTTCTACTTTCCCCTTATGAGAGGAAGAACATTTCCTCTTTGCATTGCTCAAAGAAAAAGTGTGCTTGAGTTAGGTTTTCTGTTCCTATAGTCATGAGACTTCATTGCTGCACACTCTGACCTCTGTCCTCCCCCACTGGCTAAATCTTTTTTTCTTGTGAAATAGGAACATTTTATATACATAGCATAATCACACTCAACATTGACAATTTGTACCAGTATGTGACATGACTTGCTTCTCATTTTTTCCCATCCCCCTATTTACCTAACACCTCCTGCCACTGGCTAAATATTACCCATTTTAAGATTTCATCTGAGCTGCCATTGCCTAACATTCCAGTGAGGTTCCTACTTTGCATCTCTTCATAGCAGCTTGTCCTTTTCTAGACACTTTTACCATTGTGTTCATACAGCATTACGTAGAGTCATTTGTTTCACATCTCTCTTTCCAAATAGACTGACCACTCTATGGAGACTCAGGTTGTGCTCCAGCTCCTAGACATTTCCTAGAACACAGCAGGCTCCAAAAGTGGTCCACCACAAAATACTCCACTATGACTTTTCTCTTCAAGTCCTGACTCTTAGCAAGACTCACATTAAAAAAGCTCACCTAAGCCCTGTAGAGCTCATCTCGTTTCTGGATCACTCATCAGTGGGTGTCACTCATCATGGGGATGAACAAGTTGAGCATGAGCAGAGGGGTGATGATGGTGAAAGAAACATGGATGACACTGTACATGAAGGGCAGATATATGCTATAGCAGGCAGAGCTACCAATAATGGTGAGGAACAGCTCAAAGGTAAAGAACAGTGCTGTACAGTAGTCATAGAACTTCCCCAGACTGATGAGTCCTCTGGAAGATGACAAAGAATGCTGTGTCATCCAAGGAGAGGGTATGGATATGTGGAATTATCATTCTAAACATGCTCCTGATTAAAACTCACTCAGATACACCTGCATTCATGTCCATGTACTTGCATAACTTCAAACAGAATTACTTACAGAAGTGATTAAGCCTAAGATGTCTTCCAACTAATTTCATTAAGCTAAGTAATTAAAATACTCAGCTATTTATTTAACAAAAATTTTGTGTACATGTGCATAACAAGTCACCTAATAGATTCTTAAGTTTTTGGAAAGCAAATATTTGAAAGATAAGTTATTTAGAGAATGCATGGAATCTCTAGCTACTTTAAAGAATGGAGCACATGCAAAGGCTAAAAGAAAAGCACCTACTTTATCTTGATGACCTCTACATGGCCATTCATCACTCTGAGTTTTCCAAGGTGAATCTGCACCATCAGGGAAAAGTTCTCTCTGCTCAGTGTGAAGTCTGCTGGATTCCTGTTAGTGACCTGGAATGAAGACCACTCTATGCCCTACACACAACTTCTCTTCGAATGGGGCAGCGAAGCATCAGCAAGTTGATTCCAAGAGTAGAAATAGGGTTTATGGTAAAGAATTGCTCCCTTGTTTAAGAAGAAAGCAAGTGATTAAGAAGCAATCACTTAGACGGTTTCAGGAACTCACTTTGTTCTCATTCCTGTCTTCTGTAATCTGTACGTGTGCAGATGCAGGTTGGGTAGGAAGGGAGAGAAAGAGTACATAGGGCTCAGGGCTGTGGAATATACTATGCTGCCTGCAATAGTAGTAGCTCAGTTCATGAACTTAATTCTTTCCATGATTTTAATCACAGAATTTGTTCCACAAGTCTCACTGTAGCCAATTACAAGTAACCCTGACTCTAACCCTAATCCCTAAGTAGTTTGGATGCAACCAGAATCATGAGACCAATTCTGCAACCAGAATCATAGAAAGCATTACATTTGTGAACTGAAGTACTATTGCATAGTTTTGCATTTCAATATTTTAGATCTTGGTGTAGCGTTATCATCTACCATCTCATGGGAAATGTTCCATTAGTAGTGAACATTTCTGGACGTGTGTAGAGTTCTCTGTAAGCATTACGGTCCTTTCGAGGTGGACTTCAAAACTCTTGCTCTTGCATTTGCAGATACAGAGGACTACTCCACTGCCTTCCTCTTTTCGCTCCTGAGGGCTTTCCTGTCCTCACAGACCTCCTCCTATTCACTCGGGCTCTCTCTGTCTGTCCCCTCCTGCTTCCAGGCACTCGGCTGCACTGTGACTGAATGCAGGGCTGTCCCACTCTCCCTTTACCATCCTCCTTCTACTGTTTTCACTGGCCTGCTTCCCAAGTTCTTTCTTCTCTACCATTTTTCCAATTCTTTATTTTTTTCTCAAATTAAAATGACCCCATAGCAAGGTACAATCTGACACTTGATGTTCCTCCCGAACTATAAACACAGGATAGTTAAACACTGCATTGTCTCTGTTTAATTTCAGTCTTATGATATCCACAGCTGGCCTGTTTAATGTCCCCCTATCTGCAAAGATTTTTCTCCTCTCTCTTTTAAAGACCTTACTGTTGGGAGGTTGGTAAACATGAATGTGCCCACGGCACATAGGGCTACTTTCTATACCAAACTTGGTGTGTATGAACCCAGGGATAAAAGTGTGATGTTACTCTCACTTTATAACATGTTAAACAAACAAACAAAAATGGATTTTAAATGAGAAAAGAAAGTAAATTGAAATCTGGATCCAGTGTCCAGGATAAAGGCATTGTGCTCTGGCCTGAAGCAAATCTTAGGATGACTATGGCCACAGAAATGCATTGAGTCACCAAGAATCATATATAGAAAGTGGAAAAGGAAGGATGCAGTGGGTTTTTTCTCCACTGTCTGAGCAACTATTAATAACAAATCAGGAAATCCTTTTAATTTCACAAGCTTCACTTTGAAAAGAAACTTTTCTTCCAAATTGTTCCTGTTCCTCCATCTGGGAAGATCCAAGGTCCGATCAGAGTGGGCCTGGGAAAACACCGACGTTCTGAATCATGATGATGAAGGGGCCCAGCCTCAGTGCACGACACTGAGCCAACCCAGAACCAGGGCCAGAACAGGGGCACCACCTCCCTGTCAACAGCCACATTATCATGGTCACTAGCACAAGGGACACACAGGAGATACTGAAGGAAAACAGAAGGCAAAGAGTGAGAGGTGTGCAGGGATATTCTAGGTCCTCTACAGCACACTGTTGAGCTGTGTGCTGCCCACACACTTGGCCTTAATATTCACACCTAAAACACATGTACAACCACAGACACAAGCCCACTGGACAAAGATCCTGGAGTGAGGATTACCTGAGCTCTGGATGCCTGAGAAAAAGTGGATGTTACACATGATGTTATGGAACAGACCCTTGAGTACAGTCTGCCCCAAATAGAGAGGTGAGAGGCCAGGAAAACAAAAAATCAGTGTAGAATGCACTTTGAAATCCTCCCATGAGAGCCTTCTCCTGGAAACCGTCCCCCTCACCTCCATAAGCAGGATAATCCTGGCCCCGATGACAGATACCAACTCCCCTGCCGGCTGGATGTAATCCCCATAAGTCACATACGCCTCCTGTGGAAGGAAATTCAGGACAAGCAATCTTTCTGAGGAATCAGGAGTCAAGTTCTGTGCTCTACAGTTGTCTAGCTCTGTGCACAATAAAAATCCCCACCACCACCATCATCACCATCACCCTCATTACAGTTGTCACTGTTCTAATTCTGTAACCACAGCGTGAGTCTGTGTCCAAGGTTTAAGCTTAGATGTCAAAGGCTCTCTACTGACGTCACTTCCTCTCTCTATGCTGTGATCATTCATTAGTGGTGTGCGTACTGGGCAGCAGTGAACACATTTCAGGACACCAAGTTAAGAAAGCTAAGTGGCAGGAGCTTTTAGTGGCTTGGCCTGGTTTCAGCTATGCGGAAAACGCTGTCCCACTGTCACTGGAGAGTACTTTGTAAACATAACTCTTAATTCAGGTTCCAGTCTGAGCCCAGAATGCAGTATCCCTAATGAGGCCATGAACCCTCCATGGAAGTTCTCTGAGCCCGAGAGATTGTAACACTAACTACCTCCCAGGGCTGCAGTGAAGAGGCTGCTTGGTGATCTATAAACCATATAGTGTCACAAGCATGTTTGAATGGGATTTTTCATAATTCAGCAGTGTAGAATAGGGCAGACATTGGACTAGGCCGGCTGTATGGATTTTGAATCCCAGAAGACATCCCTGATTATTCTGAGCACAGATGGAGAACACGCAGAGCTGGAGTTGAGGGGGATGAAAACACCCTACCACTTCGGTGCATGTTACCTCACAGTCAGGTTCTGCCACAATGCACAGATGTGTTACTACATTAATAACCCTTAGGCCCTCGTGATAAAGTAGGAGAGACTATGGGCCCTTCTTCTGGAAAAAGAATGTTCATTGATAGATAAATCAAACATCAAATTAAACAAATACTTCTAAGATAGTCCAGCAGTTAGAATGCTTCAGAGTTTGTTGCTTGTTTGGTTCACTTGCAGCCACAGAAAATACCTTTTAACTTCCTCTTCTGCTCATGAAATTCAGTTTGTGGATGGTGTTCTTTTTCTTTATTTTTGTCTTCCCATAGCACCTGTCTTATACTATCAAACATGTTAATTCTTTTTGAGACTCACCTAGTAGGAGATTAAATAATACAGTTTATAAACAACATCAAAACTAGACATAAGTTGTCATATACTTTAACAATTTTGTATATTGAAGTGTATGACAACGTTACCTCTTGGTTGAATAATTCTACAAAAGCGGTAATCACTTCAATTAAGAAGAAAAACATCTGCAGGGTGAGGCCAGGATAGTGGGAAGCCCAAAGCGCCCCTAGAGGCCAGAGAAGTAATGGCAGGCAATGATGTAAATCTCCATTTAACAGAGACCACTGGGGACAGTGCAGGTCACCAGACTCTCGCCTTCTTGGTAGCTTCTCAGCACCAGCTGCTCTCCGCTTATTCCACAGATCCATTCCCATGGAGGCTGCTCACGCTCTGCAGTGACTAGCGGAGGGCTCCAGACACTGCAAGCTTTGGCCTCAGCTCTGCTGGGCTGTCAGTGCCCTGGAGCAGCTGCCTGCAGCCCTGTGCTGCGGGTCCCGCCTAGAGCCGGGTCTCCAGAGTCCTCTTCCTGTTGGTCTGCTCTGCTCTAGTGTGTGGACTCGTCCGAAGGATTTCACTTGCTTTAGAAAAAAACTCACTCAGTCTGAAAAATGAAACAAAACAAAATATTGTGTATGTGAAAATTTTGCTGTGAAAACAATAAATTGGGTTCTTTTAAACACATGGCTTTGGTGTTGATTTTAAGGTGTTTCTGAATTTTGGTGTTTCACATTTTGGCTCCAAAATTAGAATATGCTGGGTAGTTAAGAAGGTATTAGTGTTTTAAAAATGAAAAGGGGCACTGAATTTCTTTAATTTATTTTAACTCGAAGTCAGAGTAAGTATTCTGCTTTAGTGAATCAAGCTGGCATCCTTAGAAATTAAACACTAAACCCAAACAAATACTTAATACATTAATGTTCCTTTTTAATATTTAGAATCTTATTTGCTGGGGATGGTATCCAAGACTTCTTGTCTAAATAGTGCAATCCATAGTTTTCTAGATTTATGACTCTTAAGAATGTTTTTAAATAAAGATCAAGGACAGAGACAGCTCAGTAAGTCATCAGGGATACTGACCCAGAATTCCTGTTTGTTTGATGTCCTGATTCTCTCTTAAATGCTACATTTCCCCATGATTCACAGACCTGGCTCCTTCAGACAAACCTGCAACATCTATCACCTTGTTTCCTCTGCCCAAACTTTCCTTCCTTCACGCCACTCATACTAAGCTTCTTGCTTTGATATTTCTAAAATGGAAATACAGGTGAAAGGCGACTGTGATGGGCCCAGCTAACTCAAAGCTTGGAGACAGGAATTTCTCCCTCAGGGGATTTCTAGGCAAGAAGGCTGGGGTCTAGTACATCACTCTGGAGAAACACAGAATTGGGTAACCAGAAGTGAAAGTTGCAAGGTGAGGCAGAGCAGACCATTTCATTCTTCCCAGGATTTAATCTCCCTGGCGCTCAGACCCGCTGCAGACATGAGATAATTTTATTTCCTCATAGGCAGTCTAGGAGGATTAAGCAATAAAAGACCCACTGTGGGCTATGGTGTTGCAACATCAGCATTCCCAGCAGGATGTCAGGAATGGAGGTCTCAGGTCACACTCCAATCCCCCTCCAGAATCCACAGTTTAACAAGATCTCCAAAGTGCTGAGAATACGTGTAATGTGATGAGGGCCAGCGCTGTTTGGGACATGTTATTTTTACCTACCGAGTTCCCCATTTCTCCTCCTTGCTTTCTTTTCTTTAATTGGCTGTGCTTCTTCATAAGGCCCCTTGAACAAAGTCATAGAGAGTGGGGAATTAGTTGGCTTTTCACATAGCTGTGGAGGGGGCTGTCCAGAGTTTGTGAGAATGCTGACACGCAGTCAGCTTCATTTCACTGATGGGAACAGGCAGAAGGTGATTTGAAGACAGGTAGGACACTCCATGTCATTCCCGGTACTGTCTTTTCCTTCACTCTTCACATCTATCGCATAGGAGTAATGACTTTCCCTCAGTGAGTCTCCTGATGCTGACCCATTCCTGCTACCTCCTGGCCCCACCCCTATGATGAAGAGCTGTCTTCTCTTGTTTGCTGAGCCTGCTCTCTCCACTTCACCTTGTGGCTTCTGAGCATCCCATTACATTGGAGATAAAGAATGAAATCCTCAAGATAACATGACAGTTTAGTGCATGACGTGGAAGGGATCTTTCAGGACACCCCCATCTGCAAGCATTGAGCTCACTTTCCTATGTTCCAGCTACTGTTCTTTTAGTACCTACATCTTAGAAAGATCTTTCTAGCTCAGAACTTTTGTACCTGCATTTCCTTTGCCTAAAATTATTTTTATAATTTGTAGCTCAGCCAGATCTCCCCTTAGAGACCATGCTTTGTCAGAAGTCTGCCTCTCCTAGGAGCCTAGAACTTGTTATATGCTTTCTTAACTCCCTATCCTTCTTACTATAGGGAAAGATAAAGTTTACGATAATCAATTTGCAATAAAGTATTTATTCATGTGCTCATTTTATTTAAAGCAAATGGTCTCTAGTCTCTTAGGCCAGAAGCATATTTGTATCATGTTTTATTTAGACCATGGTTATTGAATTTCTAACACTAAGGACAAGGTTTAACATTAATTATTTGCTAAATTAGTGAATTGGTGAAATTTTCATAAGAAAGAAAAGGGCAAAGTGGAGCTGGAGGGGAATCTTTTCAAAGAGACAAATAGGATGTGTGAAGATAGAATATCTCAAAGATGGAGTCAAGTAGTTCTTGACCATGGAAAATATTTGTCACTCAAAATGTTTCTTTAAAACACCAAGGCCACTCCTTAGCTTCAGACATCTTGATTTATGATATCTGGCATATAGTATAGGAAGCTACTCTTTGTTTAAATCAACTTCCCAGGGCTCTACCATGAAGTCTCAGAAAAAAAAAACCATAGACCTTGCAGGAGGTAGGATTTTCCTGGAGTCAGACAACAATTTAATTTTAGGGTTAGGATTAAGTTGCAAGTCACCTGAGTCCTGGACTTTGAATCTTCCACCCATCTATAAACTGAAGGCAACTGGTACCCTGGTGCAGGCTATTCTGCCTACACCAAGCAGAAATGCCACAGATGAACAAACAGACTCTAATGAATAGAGTTCTTGGGGAACTTTGGAAAAGCATGGACTTTTGGCTGAAAATACAGCCCGTTAGGGTCACAAACATGTTCTCAAATTTGGATAGAGATTAACTAACTGCATCACTGCATGGGTTGGGTGGTGTGTAGTTTGTGCTGCCTTGTATAAATACAGAAGCTTGTTTTCTTTAATTTCACATGTCCTGAAATGGTACTACCAGGTTGTTCTCAGAGCAGCCTAGTGTTGAACAAGAAGGGATCTCAGTTAGTAATAGAACTGGCTATTAAAGTACTCATTTGTCCAAGCAACAGCTTGGTGGCCTAATTGATCATAATTATATTCATTAATTCTAAATGTTGTGTGTGTAAAATTTTATATTTTTAAGATTTTCAAAATCTTTTTCAGTAATACAATTTAATTAATACAATTTACAACATAAATTTCAGTAATACAAAATAGGGGAAAAGATAATTACCTACTATTTAACAAATTTTCTGCACTGTGACAGCAAAATTTTCCAAATTATCATGATAAATTTGGGATCCCTCTGGTCTAATCCAAACTGACTTACTATTGAGTGGGAGAACCACAGATCTTGCTCAAACTCAGGGCCAGGAGTTAGGGGTGAGGACCCAGAACCGAGACTTGATGTTCTATGCTGTCTGAACCACTTGCAGCTACATTCTTGAGCCTCCATTCCCATTTATCTGTCAAGGAACGAATATTTAAGTCAAGAGCCTTCTATCTGCCTTTAAGTGGCTTTGATATAAACAAAACCAAAAGAATAAAAAATGGTAAGTAAGAAAAAGGAAGAATTAAGGGAGAATAAAAAGAAAGATGAGTAGAGGCAAATAGCTATAATTATGCCTCACCTCATCCTTAGGCAAAAAGGAGGAGGTCTTTTAAATACAGCTTAAACTATCTAGGCCAAAGGAACAAGTCTGTGCATACTTAGTCCTGTCCCAAAGAGTGGGACATGGGAGCAGAGTTAGTAGTAACTGATTGCTCAGCACCAATCAGCTTTTAGGGCGAACAGTCCCTACATTGTATATGCATAAGGCTCTCAAAAGCTGTGAGAAAAATGCATGCTGGGAAAGGACATTTCTGAAGAAATGCACCCAGACCCAATGGAAAAGACTAGCCACTCTCAACTTCTTGACCTATGTGTATTTCTTCATTTGTAGTCACTTCCTATTGTTCCATTACCAAGATGTTCTCACTGTCCTTATGAGGTCTCTATGCCATGGACAACCTTGGCAAACCCCTCTTGTGATGAAGATTGAGCAAATTATTCTCTCTCTCTCTTACATATGACATTAATGGCTGAATAATGTGCTTAGAGCTAACATATCTTAGAGCTTAATATCTTAGAGCTTAATCTTAGAGCTAACATATCCCCAGACAGATACAAATTTACCCATCTTGCACAATGTAGCTATTAACAGTTTATGCTACCTTATAGAAATAGAGAACAAACACACACATATGGAGGGGAGGGAGAGTGAGAGTGAGAGAGGGGAATGGAGTGGCCTTACCCAGCTTCAATGTCTTTGCCTTGCTCTTTGTGCACACAGCTTTCTTTGTTGTAACCCAACTCAACCAATTCATAATTCCACTGTAGTAATCTCTTTCCAAGCCACTCTATTTCCCACTCCATGCTGAGCTATTCCTATTACTTGTATATCTTACAGAGAGTGTATATCTCCAGTCACACAGCTCTTACTGGCCTTGCAAAATTCTTCTCTTGTCTTTTCCATCCTGTCCATATGCTTGTACTCTTTTTGGACCAGTTTTAGTTCACCAGGACAAAATTTTAGCAATCCATGAATCACTCCATCACCACCAAATGTAGATCTGCCAGTTAAATACATATGTTCGAAAGTATTGTCTTCAGTCTACTCTATTTCGCACAAAAGGGGGTTTGCTCTCTCTAACAGCAAGCTTTGCATTTACTACATACCTCTGGTCAGGCCCCCTGTGATGACTCAGAGCATCACAGCAGTAAGAAGACCTCCCAGGTGATTTCCTTCATCCTCCCCCCAATCCAAGCTCCCGTCTGCTGCAAGGTCTCTGGCAGGCAGCCAGGCAGGCAGGCATTTGACCTGCTGTTGCCCATCAATTCATGATGACAGTGCCCAGAAGAGCGCCTGACACAAGGGCTGTCCATGTTGTCTTATTAGGCCAGAAGCAGACTTGCAGGCAGACTGTGAGTATAGTGATGGACTGTGAGTACAGTCCCCTTGCTTACACATCCCACTACAGTGAGCTGGTGCTGCCTCTAAATTATACAAAATGTCACCAATGTCCAGCGTTCCCAAACATTCTTTCTAGGTTTCCATGAAAAAAATCCACTTCTTGGACAGATGCTCTTCTACTCATTAGGCTGCGACTCTGGCCTCCTTATTTCATCCCTAATTCAGAACCTGGTGACTGGAAGCCTGGCATTTCTGGAGCCTTTGTCTGGTCTACGGAGCCAGAGTACATAGGCCTCTCCAGACCTTTCAAAAACAGTCCCTAGCAGTTTCTTTTAAGAGGACTGTGTTACATGGAGAATATGTGCCGTAACCATCAAGGATCTGGAGGGGGCAGTAGATGCAGCACATGATAAAGATCATGGAGATGATATACAAGAGACCAGCATGCAGAAATAGGGCCACCCATATTTCCTCCATTTCAAGGTCACCAGCTCCTTCAACAGGGTCTATTCTAGGATCTGGCGAGCCTGCCGCAGAAGGATGTGCGGCTTGTGGGGAACAACGTGGGAGGAATTGTGCAGTTTCCCACTGGGTCCCCAAGGGGCAGGGCAGTAGCCACCACTCTTATCAGTCATTCAGTTTGGTTTTCTATGGCACACACCTGAGCAATTCATCCTTTATGTCAGAGCTACAGGTAAACTACTTTAGAAGTGCATGTAAGTTGCCACAACACCAGTGTGGCTCTAACAGATGAGTCACAGTTAATTGGGTAAAGGGAGAGTAAGCAAAGATCATTACATAAAGCATTAGCAATTGCCAGGCCAAGAAATTACCTCCAGCTGTTGCCCATTTGCAGAGGAAGTGAGGTTGGAAAATGTGGGAGAAAATGTGATTGGTGGCCTGGAGATATAATGGGCAAAGTAAACAAGAGCTTGATCATTGGACCAATGGGTATCAACACAGGAGTTTGAAAAATGTGTATCTGAATGATACTTAAGACAATTGGCAAGCTCAAACTGGAAAGTAGTTTAGTTTTTCTCGTATAAAATTCATAGAGGTGATAGTAGGATGTTGGGACAATCTAGTTCTGATATAAGTAGGCAGAAAGAATATACAGCAAAGAGAATAATAGATAGGATGAAACATCTGAGAAATTATGAAAAGGAAGTTCAAAGCAAAGTTGGATAGATTAGCCACTAGGGCAAAAATGTATATACATATATTATCCTTTGAAGCAAGAGTCTATTCAACCGTAAGTGGAAAGTCTGGCCCTTCTGATGAAGTCCAGGTAAAGACAGCAGGGGACACTAAGTGGGAATTGAGAGGAAGCATTTGGGAAGAAAGAAGTAGCTGAAACAAGACATGGGCAAAATGCACAGGAGAATACTGAGAACTAGCTGATACAAAAGAACAAGAAATCTCATGTGGGAATTGGGCTTCTAATTCCTAAGAGAACTTGATCAACACTTGTGTCCACAATTATGCTGAGGATGTTCCCATAAACTGATCAATTAACTTTACTTTTATTCATCCATGATAATAACTACCCAGGATTTATGGCTAAGTGTTTCCAGGAAATTATCATGTGACAGAGAAACAACAGAAAATGTATCTTGCCATATTGACAATTCTCCAAAGCCAGAGACACTTTCTTCTGGTCTACTGTAGTAACGGATGGTCTCTTCTTTCATGCCATTTGATGCTGTATTGCCTGAATGATCTATTGGCCACTCCCTCTCTGGAAAACCCTCATTCTGCAGGTGATCCTCCATTCTTCCTCAGTGATGCAGTGGGACCCCTTCCTCTGTATCATCCTTTCATGTCTGTCCAACCCAAGATGACTCCCTCTCCGTGTTGCTGTCTCTGTGCATTCACATATTCCAATAATGGTGCAGCCCTTATTTTACTACAGTTATGAAAAAACAAGGATGAGAAAGTGACTGAACTGGCTGACAAAAAGTGATTATCCATTTTGTATCCTGTGTTCCTTTTGGAAGATCAGGAATAGAGTGAATTCTCAGTACAGGGAAGAAATGAAGGAAGAAAAGGAAGGAAGGAAGGAAGGAAGGAAGAGGGGGAGGGGAAAGGCAATCACTTCTATTTGAGGAACTGCTCATCAGGTGTGCTAGAAAGAGGGAGACAATTGGAAGGGGCTGAGCTGAGCAGAACACAGGTGGTGAGGAGCGGAGTGCAGACTGGAGTTTTCCCCACAGCTCCCCGAGACCAGTCTCATCTCCTCCTAAGATGAGGATGGGAGAGAACCAGCTGGAATCAGGCTCTGTGCAGACTCTAAGTTGCTCACCCACCACTCCCCGCCTCCTTGAGATCCATACCTCTCGCTTCTTAGAGGAGACCACGAGCTCTAGAAAGGACAGCTCCTCTCCCCAGGAGTCGCTCTCCGTGAGGTCATAGAGAGTCGACATCAGGGGCCCACGTGACCACTGGATATGCTTCTGCATCAGGTGCTGGAACACCTGAGAGGGCACAGGACGAGAGGAAGGTCGCTGTGAGGAACTGGTCCAGGAGAAGCACACTGCAGGCCGGGCAGGATCCCCTTGAGGCACCAATAGACAATGAGGGGCTATTGATCTGCTTATGTGACTCTTTTTTCCTTTAACTGTCAGCTTCCGTAAACATCAACCCAACACACCTCTGGAGAAATGGAACAGGTGAATGGAGTAGGAGTTTGGGTTCCCACAGCAGATACCTAAGGTGAAAGTCTTGGGGTTCCTGAGTAGGAGAGGCTGAGACAGAAGGTGTTAGTGATGGAGTGGGAGGTAAGGGGTCACCTCTGTCCTCAGGAATCTGGAGAGGAAGGTCCTTAGGGAGACAGGTCAAGGCTGGGGGAGCCCCTCACCACAGTGTTGCCCTCCACTCCTGCCAGCTTGAACGGGGTGAGGCCCTGGTGGTTTTGCACGAGCTCCAGGGACTGCAGATGGTCCCCTCCATCGTAGGACAGCAGCAGGTTGTACATCTGGCAGGCGAAGGTTTTGCTGGGCTGCAGGATGAGGATGTGCAGCACCGTGCTTCCTGGGCAGGGCAGGCTCTCATGTGGCCACAGGCCTACCGTCCCTGAGGCCCATTCCCACCCGGGATGGCCTGGCCCCTCCCACCCGCCCAGCCCCTGCAGCATCCCTGTGTCCATCCCCTTCCATTTCCTACCCGATGAGTCCTGAGCCCGGATGTCGGCTCCGTGCTCTATGGTTAGCTGAATGCTCTCCTCACTACCCACAATGCCTACAAAGGACGGAGGGACCAGTGGGAAGAAACACTGGATCACAGGATGATAAGGTCAGTGTTCCAAGTGACTTCCTTCTTCCTATACCCAGGCTGGGGTCTGGAGATTTTTGTCCAGCAGAATCAGAAGAAAGAACAGTGCAGAGCTAGTTGGGGGGATGTGGTAACTCCTTGCTCTGTCTTTCATTAAGTCTCCTGAAGAAAAGGCCCTTTGAACCCTGAGGATCTGTTCCTTTCCCCAGAAACCTGGTCTTTCCTGCCCTCTCCACCCTGCACAGCTGGCTTCTTCTCTCTGATCTCTTTGGAACTTCTTCCTGTGCCCATCCAGGAGGCAAGCAGGTCCCAGTCTGATGTCACCTTGCCCCCTGTATTTTCATGAGCACTCAAGATCTCCCTTTGTGGTCACAGGGCACAGGCTAAGAGGGACTGGCTCAGACACTGAATAGGTTGGTTAGAAGAGAGGCGGACATCCAGGAGCCTGGCTTTGAGGTCCAGGGTGCTGTATCTGGGAACAGCTTGGCTCAGTGGGTTTGAGCCTTGTTCATGGATCTGGCCTTGGCAGCCCACTTCTTCTGCTGCAGCATGTGGGCCTCATCCAGCTGCTGGTCTCGGTCTTGCTCTCTGACCAGCCAGGAGCTCAGGAGTTTCTAGACTTGAATACAAGTTCTTTCAGTTCCCATGTCTTCCTGCAAGAAGAGGTGGGTGACAGAATCATGTAAAGGTGGCAGATGAGAAAAAGAAAGGTCTGCTGGGTCATGACTTGTGGTAAGACCATCTCTCCTGTGACTGTAATTGTGCATGTGTTGAGGGATTAATTATTATAAAGGTATTATACATTGAGGTATACATCGATGTATATAATTATTATAAAAGTATTATACATTTGTTTCTTTATTTAAATAAAAATGAAAAAAGATGTGCAACTTTAAACATATTTAGACTCAGGATCTATAACTACCTGCCTCACAATAAGGGTGAAGTGGGGTTGTAAATGTACTGATAAGTGGGGAGCAACCTGCAAAGAAACATTGCTTGGGGAATAATCTATTCATAAAGCCTGGCCTATTCAGAGCCACACAGAGGTGTGGAGAGGCTGGCCAGTGAGGGCCGGGGCCGCAGATCCTGGGCAGAGGAAAGAGAGGACCTATTCACCTGGTTCCATGGCTGTGTCTCCAGCCTCTCCTTTGCCTTCCTCCACCTGCAGCATCCTCTGCAATGGAAGAGGCAGGACAAGTACCCAGGTTAGGGAGCTGTCTGCCACACCTGTTCCAGCTGGTAGACCAGAAGTCTGATCTCCCCAGCTTTCCTCTCCTCCACTCCTCCATCTTGGTGACAGTGTACACTGCCATCGTGCTTTCCTCTCGGCTCCTCTCCCATCCAGGACTCCCTTAGGAGAGCTCATCTACCTGCTGCACCTCTCCCCACCAGGGAGCAGGCACGAGGGGGGACCTTAGAGCAAAGTGTGGCTACAAATGTCTTTCAGGAGCAGAGCTCGGGCTGACACTGCACCGTCAGGTCCCAGAACCAGCACCACAGAGCAGCCTGACCTCTGTGTTTCTGCATGGCAAGGAGGAACAGAAAACATCCTTGGATTGGAATTTTTAGGGACTACACTGTCACTCTGCCTGTCCATGGGCATCTAGGAAAAGAATCCAAGTAGTGATGGTGATTTTCTTTGCATTGTGAACTATTAGCCATTGAAAAATACTTTTCTCTATCCTTTTGTAAGAATTCACCTGTTTTGTCACTAGGCATTAGGTGACTTCTTTTTGTGTTAAGAAACTGAAAGCCTCCTTCCTTAAAGTAGCTAGGCTGAGATTTTATTGTACAGGTCGCTGGGTAGAAGACAGAGGTGAGCAAGGTCACTGCCTACTTCAAATTTTCTTCTCTATGGAGTCTTCCAGTCTCCTGTCATCTGCTTGGATCACCAGGAAGTATGTAAAAGGCACTGCCTGCTGCATTGTGGACCTGTCTGTGGATATGGATAATATTCCTAGAAGGAGTGCCACCATAGTTTCCATTTCTGCTGGGCACTGGCCAAAGTGGGTGGCAGGCCCATGACTTCCCTGGACTGCCAGCCCCACAGGGCAGCAATCCTGGATGCTGTGCTGCTGCTGCTGCAGATGGAGAGGGAAAAGACTCAGAAGAGTCAGAGGACAGGGACCTGGAAGAGAATATGCCCCTTGCAGGTAGGTGGGAAGGGGGAGGCAAGTCTAGGGGGAAGGGCTGGACCTGTCTGAGGTCTGGCGCCAGGCAGCTGATTAGGTGAAGCTGAGTCTCAGATGAGTTACTCACATGATGAAGTAGATCAAGGATGTCCTGTTAAAAGGTCTGGAGAAGGGGTTCATCTCCAGGGACCCACAGGCCAACTGCAGCATATGCAGCTTTGCTGTGGCAAAGCAGAACAGCTTGCTGATACAACCAAGTACCACAGCTCTGAGACACAGCTTTGTGCTACAACTCAGAGTCATAGCCACTGCAGTTTGAAAATCTGAGAATCTCATAGCCACTTGAAGAGGTTGGAAAAAACCTTTAATTATGCCAGCAGCCTCAGTGGAGTTTGTACGCTGAAGTCTGACTGCTTTACTCTAGAGAGCCTCCTTATACAGAGGTCTATGGGGCAGGGAAGCATGCCCAGAGAAGTAGAGGGGCAGAGCCAACAGAACATTCCTGAGGGGTGGAGCTAAAAGAACTTTCCTGAAAGGTCACAAAGTTCAAACAGTTACAAAACATTTTGATACATTGCCCAGAAACACTGCCCAGTAGAGCAAACTTATATTTCTGGAACAAAACATTCTGTGGGGAAAAAGAAAAAAGCATGGAGGCAAAGCAAGGGCTTATCTCTTTTAATAGTATTGATCTATTGACTTCTCTGTGGGTGACCAAGCATGTCCGTCCACAAGAGGTCTGTGGTTTTTGGCCCA
>PVIR01027458.1:0-23216 GCA_004026965.1 Petromus typicus | reverse complement strand
TACTGGGTGTGGAGACTCACCCCAGCAGCAACCAGTACCACATACCAGTGCCGGGCGTGGTGGCTCACGCCTGTAATCCCAGCACTCGGGAGGCAGAGGCAGGAGGATTGCTGTGACGTGAGTTTGAGGCTGAGCTCAGGGCCAGCCTGAACCACAAAGCGAGACCCTGTCTCAAAAAACCTTAAAAAAAAAAAAAAAACTCAGATCTGATATCAAGTTTCTTGGTGTTTCTACTAAAATTTAAGAATTTTTTTAAAAAAAATTTCATTGTATGAATGCTTCATAATATGGTTTTGCTTTTAGTCTGTATTTCATTTATCTAATTTGAGAGGTTTTAAGAAATAGCAATTTATGTTGGGCATGGTGATGCACACCTATAATCCCAGCACTTAGGAGGCTGAGGCAGGAGGATTGCCATAAATTCAAGGCCTGCTTGGGCTGTATAGTGAGTTCAAGGCTAGCCTGAACTACATAGCAAGGCCTTGTCTCAAAAAAAAAAAGGAAAGAAAATAGTATTAATTTCTTACCTTTCCTCCTTCCACAGTAAAAATGAAATATGCAGAAAATGTTCCTCACAACATGACAGAAAAGGAATTCTGGACACGTTTTTTCCAGTCGCATTACTTTCATAGGGACCGGCTAAATACAGGGTCAAAGGATCTCTTCGCAGAATGTGCCAAAATAGATGAAAAAGGTAACTAAATGTCCCTGACACATACTAGTATTCTTTTTTCCGGTCTCTAGTCTTTAAAGCTATTAATGAACTTCTTTAAAATGTCTGAGAAATATGAATTTTAATGAACGTTGTGTTTCATTAATTTTCTAGGGTTAAAAACAATGGTTTCACTAGGAGTGAAAAACCCACTACTAGATTTGACAGCTTTGGAAGATAAATCATTAGATGAGGTAAGAAGCAATAAAAGGAATTGAAGAGAAAATAGTCTTCCCTTAGTTTTCTGTATATTTTTGTATAACTTTAAAATTGTCTTTAGGTACTCACCTGTGAAACTGTAAAACAACCAAGATGTTAAAGTGGTTTATCAAAAGTGCTGTTCAGGGCTGGGGATGTATTTCAGTGGCACTGTGTTGCTTGGCAAACGCTTAGATCCTCAGTTTGATTCCCAGTACCAGGAGTGGGGGAGTGCTGTTTAGTATATACTAATCCCCAGCACCTAGAAAAAAATGCTTATAGTAGTGCTATTTACCTTGAGAATAGAAAGCCCTGTGTGAGTTGCTAAAACTTAACTGCAAATGTTTGTGTAGCTCTCCTATGAGCAGATCTGTATGTGATCACCAGGACACAGCCAGCTAAATCCAGCCTCACACTCTAATGTCTAATGTGAATGCACACAAGGAAGACAAGCATTTGTTGATTGCCTGCTATCTGCCAAGCTTCACTTTCATAAGCAACCTCGGCCTTGTAGTCACAGAGTAGCAGTTCCTTCTGAGCTGGGCTCATTCTGGCACTGCCTCCATCTCCTGATCCAAAAGCCTGCCTTCCTCATTATTCCCATCACTGTTGTCATTTTCTTGTCTTTCTTCTGACCACTCTTCTGCTGACCATGTGAAAAGGTTACACTTTGCTTTTTCTCCTCCTTTCTGACTTCCCCCCGGTTTCAGTACACATACTTACCACATCCCAAAAACTGGTGTTAAAATTTCATGCTATAGCCAGATGTGATGGCTCATGCCTGGTAATCCCAGCACTCAGGAAGCAGAAGCAGGAGGATTACTATGAGTTCAAGTCCACTATGGTCAGCCTGAACTACAAAGCGAGACCTTGTCTTAAAAACTAAAAAAAACCCAATTGTGCTATAGCAGAGGGAAAAATTTTTTGTGCTAGTTTCATATATAAACTAACGAAGTAGTTCTTGATAGTTCTCCAAACTCAGTCGTTTCCTTAGTAAATCTCAATACATTACAACATTTTAATCATCTGGAAAAATTACTTAATGAGGCTTAAAGTTTGACATAAAAAAAATTAGTGCTTTTCTTTCTAATAAAAATGGTAACATTGGGTATGCACTTTGTCCCTTTCACTTTGCTTGATATCAGTATTCAAATTATAGTATACTAAACTACCTGACCACAGCTAGGCTGACTTTTTAAATATTTCTGAACTTAGTACTTGTTTTTTTGCTTTTCTGTAAAATGAAAAAGTGCTCACGGGCTGGGAAGTTAGCTCAGTTGTTCCAGCACCTGCCGTGCAAGTGCAAAGGCACAGGTTCTATCCCTCTTAATCACATACAACAGTGACAGGAGTGGTGGCTCACGCTTATAATCCCAGTACACAGGGAGGCAAAGGCAGGATTGCTGTGATTTCGAGGCCAAGCTCAGGGCCAGCCTGAACTACAAAGCGAACCCTGTCTAAAAACAAAAAAAGGGCTCAGTAAGATGTTATTATCACCATGTGTATTTTTAAATAGCTAGATGGAACTGAGTCTGGTTATAAATCTCAGCACTTGGAATGCTGAGGTAGGGGCATCAGAAATTCAGGTCTCACCTAGACAACTTGGTAAGACTATCTCCCAAAAGGAGGGCGAGGAATGTAGGGTAGTGCAAAGGCCTTGAATTCACTCCCCACTACTATTAAATATACACACACACTTACATACATAACCCCTCTGCATAGTATCTCATTGATAGGGCTATATCAACATTTATATAACCAGTCTTGACTATTTTTCCTTTGACAACGCTCTTCCTATCAGTTTTTTTTAAATTGATTTTATTGGTACATTTTGTATGTACACTATGATTACATTCAACATTGAGAATTTGTATCAGTATGTGGTACATCTTGATTCTCATTTTTTCCCATTCCCCTGGCCACCCTACACCTCTCATCCCTATATAGATAAGCTTTGTTTCCCTTTTTTTTTTTGAGATAGGGTCTTGCTTTGTAGTTCAGGCTGGCACTGAACTCACCATGAAGCCCAAGTTAGCCTCAAACTCATAGCAGTCCTCCTGCCTCTGCCTCCTTAGTGCTTATAGGAGGCACTTAAGGTTCACTGCCTTATAGGCGTGAACCACTACACCCAGCATTGTGGTGTGTGGTAATGTGTTGGGGTTATAGGTGTGAGCCACCACGCCCGATGTTGTCAAACTTTGTTACCAGATCAATTTGGGACCATGCACTTGCCAGACAGATGCTGGAACCACCGAGTTAAACCCCTAGCCCTGTTTTCTTTTTAACCATCAAATTTTTTCTTTCCCTTTACTTTCCTCTACCCTTTTCCCTTTTCCTTTTGAATGTTTTCTTCCTATTTCACAGTACCTATCATATATTTTGGAACTCACCTTCTATTTTAACTATCATAGAACAATATGAGCTCAAGCCTCCTTTAGCCTGTTTTGTTTTTTTTAAGGTTTCTTGAGACAGGGTCTCGCTTTGTGGTTCAGGCTGGCCCTGAGCTCAGCCTCCAACTCACATCACAGCAATCCTCCTGCCTCTGCCTCCCGAGTGCTGGGATTACAGGCGTGAGCCACCATGCCCGGCACTGTGGTATGTGGTACTGGTTGCTGCTGGGGTGAGTCTCCAAGCCCAGTATTGTTATGTAGTTTCCGGGATCAAACCCAGGTCCTTGTGCTTGCAAGACAGGCGCCGGAACCACGGAGCTATATCCCCGGCCCTCCTTTAGCCATTTTTTAATGACTTTTAAATACTAGTTACCTGATGATGGGTGTCAAATAGCTCTAGTCTGACTCCACAGCTCTACCATCTTACATTTAACTGCCTGCCTGCTGTCTCCAATGGAATGTTTCATACATATCTCAGCTTAAGGTATTTTGGTTCCCAGCCTCATAAACCCTTCTGTTCTGGCTCTTCCATATCTCTGTAAAAAGCGTTAAAATTAGCTCAAGCTAATTCACAGGGAACTTCCTTGTGATCTGCCCATATCTTAATCGCCACAGAAATTTGTACTTTCTCTCTTTCAAGTTCTCACCATCTTCTGCTTGATTGCTCACATTGTTTCCTTACTGATCTTTCTTTTGATACCTGCGTCTAGTCTCCTAGAATCCATTCTCGACTCCTAGAATCCATTCTCCCCGCCTAGAATCCATTCTCCCCTGGGAATAGGGCTTTAAATCAGATCATAATGCTCCCCTATGTGAAACCTTTCAGAGGCTTGTCTTGGAACTTTGAATAAAATTAAAACTCCTATAAGGTTCTGCTTATTGTGGCCTCCCCTTGCTTTAGCCTTCATTTTGGCCTTTTCCTCCTCTTGCTCCAGATAAGTGACCTACTTTCAATTCTATGTTGAGTTTTTCCAACTCAACAGATTGCTCTTCTCTAACCTCTTCCCCAGCTTCTGTAGACATGTGTTTTAAGTTACTTCAGAGAGACTGTCCCTGACCGCCCCACCTAAAGTAGCTCCCCTAGATCCAGTCTTTCCATCTTGTTAACCTCTCTTCTTCATAACAGTCACCACTTTCAGAAAAGATATTATTTGCTAGATGTAAGGGTGCATGCCTGTAATCCCTCAGGATTTCGAGGCCACCCTGAACTGTGTGGCACGACCCTTCTCAGAGGAAGAGAAAGACCTTGCTTTAACCAGGCATGATAGCACACGACCAGCAAAAATCTTGTTTTTTGCCTTGTTTTACTTGAAAATTGCCAGTCATTGGCCTCTCAGTGTTGTAAATTCCAAGGAACGGCATCCGTTCTTGTTTATTCTTCTGCCTTCAGCACATGGTGTACGTGTACGCTCAGTAATTATTTCATAAATGAGTGACTGGCATAAGTCATTTCATGATTTTACTTCCTAGGGAGAAGGAATGGTGAGATCTAGCCCAGGGCTTCACATGTGCTACACAAGGTTTTTTTAACCTTTTCAGCCTTGTCTTGCCGATCCCTGGCCCCTCCTTCATTATACATACACTGAATTGCATACAAGACCATATCATCACATTGCTTTTATACTTTAAACAGTTGTTCAAGGCCAGGGATTTAGTTCAGTAGTGCCATACCTGCCCTGTAAGACAAAGTCTTGAGTTCATTTTCCAGTACCACAAAAAATAAAAAAAGATAAACAGTGCTTTCCGCAGTGTCACTTTGCCCCTGTCTGCCTGACAAGCATCTGTTTTATTGCAGGGTGCTCACTGAAGCTTTTTTGAACCTCCTCCCCTTTAGTGGGATTGACCACTTCCTCTTTCACAGCACCTGCAACTCTTGCCTGGCTGTCCTGGCTTATAGCCTGTCTTCCTACTCACTACACTTAAGCTCCTATGGCACAAAGTTCTCAGTTGATCAAATAATTGTTTTCTACCTGTGCTGTTCTATTCATGGGAATAGAACACTGTACAAGAATGAGGGCAGCCTCATGGAATTAACTTGGAAAATAATGACTGGCAATTTTAAAGTAAAAGAATAAAAACATCATTTTTTAAAGTGACAAAGTGGGATAACATGATGGCGTGAGTAGATTTCATAACGGGAGCTACTTTAGAGTGGTCAGAGAAGTCTCTCTGAGTAAGTGACATTAGTACAAATGTCTAGTCTCCAAGACGTAGAACATAGCATGCACCTAACCTTTGTTTAAAAATATATTTGAAGCTAAGCATGGTAGTGCACACCTGTAATCCCAGCACTGGGAGGCTGAGGCAGAAAGATCACATGTAAGTTTAAGTCCTGGACTGTATGGCAAGACCCTGACTCAAACAGAAACAAGCAAACAAAAAAAAAAGAAATATGGAAATATGTATATTTTAATTCTCCAATGTCATATTTTACAGTACTTGGAAAAGTTGATTGCCCTGCCTTAACTAAAAATTAGAAAAAGTAATAAAGCCAGAAGTTCAGACCTGTCTGACTCCATAGCCCATGCTTCTTCCCTCTCACTATATTCTGTTCATTTAGTGTTTCAGTGACTGGATCAGAAGTTGACCTTTAAAAAAAGAAACACAGAGGACTAGCAGTATAGCTCAGAGGTAGCATTTGCCTAGCAATGTTTTTTGGAAGAATGAGGGTTTTATGATACTGCAGAATAAACCCAAGGCCTTAACCCTGAGCTATATATCCAGTCCTTTTTTTAGCTTGTATTTTGAAGCAGAGTCTTAACTATATCACTTAAGTTGGCTGAGCTGAGCTTAAGCTTGAGAGCCTCCTATCTCAGCCTTCCTGGGATTACAGACATGCACTACCATATCTAGCAGTGAAAATCTTAATTTTTATAACATCATTTTTTAAAAATGTTTACTGGGCACAAGGTTCTGAGTTCAGTCTCCGGTACCACAGGAAAAAAAATAAAAAATATTTACCTGGCCGACGGACGTAGCTCAGTGGTACTGCACCCATGTGGCAAGTACAAGGCCCTTTGATTGATCCCCAGTACCTTTAAAAAACAAAATTTACCTGTAAAATTTAGTAATATTTATGAGAATCTATAAAGTCCTAGTCAGCACATTTTTTTCAACTAATTGTGTGCTTTGTAATAGATGAGAAAATTAAGCTTTAATCTACCATATTTTTCTCATAGGGTTATGGCATTTCTTCCATGCCCTCGACTTCCAATTCTAAACTCATCAAGGAGAATAGTAATGCTGCCATCATCAAGAGGTTTAATCATCATAGTGCCATGGTGCTGGCAGCAGGTCTCAGGAAACAGTTAAGTATACAGGCAGAGGGGCCATCCCTGGCTCCTCGGGGTGTCCAGGTGGAATTAGGTGGTGTGGCCTGCATGTAGTTTTTAACATTAATTTTTTTCTTCTTTGTTTTAAGAGAAGCACAGAGTGAACCAAATGGTGAGCCCAGCCGCATGGATGGAAATTCTGGAGAAGCAGACTGCTTTCAGCCAGCAGTCAAAAGGGTATGGACCATTAAGGGTTGGTTTTCCAGATGTAAGATACCTATGAGTGTTTCATGTTGCTTAGCTCAGGTGTTTGGCTGCAAGTGTAGAGCATGACAAAGCTCCTCTGCTTTGGCTTAGCCAAGTTTGCATGGACTCGAATCTGTTGACTTTTTATTGGTTGTTTTTTTCCCTTTACCAATATATATACAAATTGGTTTTTGCGTATGGCTTTCCTTTCTGGAAAAGAGTTTTCAGCAAAGGCAACAAAAGAAGATTAAGTTTCATGTATATGATTTGAAAAGAAAGTTAATTTACCTTTCTGTTAAACATACTTCAGACTTGGATATATCTTCTCATTAAATAGTTACTTAAATTATGTTGGACTATAGAGGACTACTTACATCTTACTTTCTGCAGATTTGCTAAGATATTGTAATCCTTCTATTTTTTTAAACCCCTCCCAAGGTATAAAAGTAAGTCATAAGGTGGGTGGGCATAGCGATAGGCACCTGTAATCCCTGCTGCTCAGAACCTGTGGCAGGAAGATTGCATGTTTAAGGCTAGCCTGAGCAGCTTCAAGACCCTGTCTGGAGATTTGCACTCTTAATTACACTTCTGACAGAGGTCTACTTGTATACACATATTAATTATTGTATTAAATAGCCAGTGTCCTAGTATCTGATTTATCCATATAGTGGAGATTGATGTAGCAATTAATTAAAGGATTAATTGGCCTAAGGTGTAGCTTATTTGCAAATTGTACATCTATTGTGCACAGGGCTCTGGATTCAGTTCCCAGCACGAAAAAATTTAAGTTACAAAATAAGAGCTGGTGACATACAAATGGTCCCCAGTTTAAAACTTTAGTTTTACTATGGATTTATTAAGATGCTAAATAAGTACATGTTCGACTCACAATTTTTTTAGCTTAGAATGGGCTAAAATTATTAGGATATAACCTCATTTAAGATTGAGGAAGCAGCCCAGCATAGTGTTCCATGATTATAATCTCAGCTATTCAAGAGGCTGAGGCAGGAAAACCATGAGTTTTGAGGCTAGCCCTAGCAACATAATGAGATCCTATCTCAGAAAAATAATTGGTCACAGGAGCATATCCCTGTAATCCCAGCACTCTTGAGACAGAATCACAAGTTCAAACCAGTCCTGGGCAACTTCTGAAAAAAACTGTTTCCCTTTTGGTTCTCCTAATTGATAATAATAAGCACTGGCTGTAAAAATTCCCTCAAATCAGTGGTTGAAATTGAAATTTTGGGGTGGAATGTGTACTACTTTAGAGCACATGATCTAGGAAGTGTAAAACCCTAAGTTCAGTCCCCAGCAGTGCAAGGAGAAAGGCATAACGATATATATATAGTATGCCGTCAAGTTGGGTGAAGGATATTAAATTGAGAAAGTGGTAAAAATATGAGGCTGAGTCAGGTAGTATGTTTTTAAAATGCAGACAGTTTAAATGTTGAGTTTTCAAATTGACATTTTTTTAAAATATACTTGATGACCTGATTGTTCTGATTCTATGCTTGGTACCTACAGTGAAAGTTTGCCAGATGAAATTCACCACCATGCTTGGCTATATAATGTACAAACTTTTATGAACCATTTTGACAGAAATTAAGAATTTAATATTCATATGGTCAGAAAATAGAGAATTTCTGCCCAACTGTTAATGAGAAAATAGGTCCAACCATTTATTTATGGCACAGTCATCCATAGGGCATAGAGCTCAGTGGGAAAACTTCCAATTTTTTACCCAACAACTACATGGTTTTACTTTTGCAGATATGTTCATTACTTGTATAAGAACAAATTACTGACAAAAAGTACTATGTTAATAATTATAGGCAAAGTTACAAGAGTCCATTGAGTATGAAGACTTGGGAAAAAATAATTCCATAAAAACGATTGCACTAAACCTCAAGAAGTCGGATAGGTAAGTTTGGTCAGTGGTAAATTTGAAGCAGAATAGTTATGTAACAGATCACTACAGAATGTATTCTGCAAGTGTAATGTTCATTTTTTATTCAGTTTATCACCATGAAATTGCAGTATTCCTTTTTTTAAAAAATTTACCTTTGGGTAGGGTGGCCCATGCCTGTAATCCTAGTACTCGGGAGGCCAAGGCAGAAGGATTGCCACAAGATTAAAGCCAGCCTGGCCTGAATAGTGAGGTCAAGACCAGCAAGAACTATATAGCAAGACCTTGTCTCAAAAAACTAGAAAAACAAATAGATTTACTTTTGCACATCTTAGGAAAACATTCTAAATAAGTGAAGCCAGGGGCCGGGGATTTAGCTCAGTGATTCTGGTGCCTGTCTTGCAAGCACAAGGACCCAGGTTCGATCCCCGGTAGCCACATACAGTACTGGACGTGGAGACTCACCCAGCAGCAACCAGTACCACATACCACAGTGTCAGATGTGGTGGCTCACGCCTATAATCCCAGCAGTCGAGAGGCGGAGGCAGAGGCAGGAGGATTGCTGTGATGTGAGTTGGAGGCTGAGCTCAGGGCCAGCCTGAACTACAAAGTAAAACCCTGTCTCAAAAAAACCTAAAAAAAAAATAAATAAGTGAAGCCAAAAAATATTAATTTTACGTCGTTTCTTTCTTATGGGAATTATTTTATTGAAATAGCTGTTTTTTCTTTACTTTTCTTGTTGTTTTGTTTGATTTATTTTTGCTTTAAGGAGAAAACTATTGACTACTAAAATGTTGGAAAGACAAGTATTGAGCACTTACACCATCTGTGATTGGTTATTTGTCCTGTGCTAATTTTCAGATATTACCATGGTCCAACTCCAATCCAGTCGGTACAGTATGCGACAAGTCAGGACATAATTAATTCTTTTCAGAGTATTAAACAAGAAATGGAAGCTTATACACCCAAATTAACTCAGGTAGGTAACTTCTGTTTGAAGACCAGAATTCTTACACAATAGTTCTTCCTCAGTTTATCAGCACAGCCAGATTGAGCTATGTAACTAATGTTTTAATTGGATTTAAAGACAGTATTTCTTGGCCGGAGATTTAGCTCAGTGGTTCTGGTACCTGCCTTGCAAGTGCAAGGGCCCTGGCTTGAGATCCCTGGTAACCGTACAATAATACAGCAGTGGAGACTCAACATCTACCAGCAATCAGTACCACATACCACAGTTATGGGTGTGGTGGCTCACGCTTGTAATCCTAGCACTTGCAAAGCAGAGGCAGGAAGATTGCTGTGAGTTTAAGGCTGAGCTCAGGGCCAGCCTGAACTACAAAAGCTACACCCAGTCTCAAAAAAAAAAGCCTTGCATTACCTCCATTTCCAAAGTCATAGTCCAAATGCCTTGTTTTGGCATGCTAGGCCAGCTTCATGTCCAATATTTTTATATCAAATCCATACGTACATGAATTTCTATCATCAACTCTCCACTGGATAGTAAATGAACTATATCCCAATTGTCCCACTAAGGATTTGTCCTTCCCAGAGCCACAGTACCTAGTGTTTATTAGCAAATAAAAAATGTTTATAAATGTTGATTATGACACTATGGAAATTTATTTTCTCCTTTTTTTGTTCATTTCCTTAGCAATTAAAGATAAGGGGCTAGAGGCATAGCTCGGTGATAGAGCACTTGCCTAACATGTGCAAAGCCTTTAAGTCAGTCCCCAGCACCATAAAAAATAAAAGACAAGATGTTTCTCTGTTGTTATTTTTTTACCATTTAATTCCTATCAGGGACATGTTGACATAATGGGAGTGCAGGTGTTGTGGTGTTGTGTTTTTCATTTGCCTGTGATGGAACCCAGCCCTCCCTGCATGCCAAGCACAAGCTCTGCCTGTGGCCTGCTTTCCCAGCTTTGTTATTAGGTTTTACTTATTTGCTCCCTTTAAACTCAGTTTTATTTTTTGTTATTGAATTGGTGCTTAAGAACGGTCATAGCAAACCAAAAAGCTAATGAATTTTGAATTTACTATGGAGTTTTGTAACAGTATTTCCCATTATCCACATGGGTTAGACTATTATTTAATGCATTTCTCATGTGAACTAAACACTTACCAGGCACTGTGCCCATAACATTAACAGTTTGAGGTACAGCAGCAAAACTAGCATGAATCCTTTTTGATTTCACAGTATCACACACAGATGATTTCTACCATAGATCTTAATGAATTTGCCCAAGTCCAGAGCTGTCACTTGAAGCAATTTATGGCTTCCCTTTGGCATATCTGAATTTCTAATATCAGTATTCTCACATTTAGGGACCACTATTAAGTAAAACAAAAAGGGTCGGGGATATAGCTCAGTGGCATTGTGCCTGCCTGGCAAATGCACGGTCCTGAATTTGATCCCTGGTAGTGGGGAGGGAAAATAATTGTAAGTGAAAGAAGAGTTATACACCAGCAGTGCAATACTGAGCAGTAGTTCTGCTCACTGAGATGACTACTAAGTGACTACAAGGTGGGTAATGTATGCAGCATGTCGGTCCTGGACAAAGGGATGATTCATGTACTGTTAGGAGGCAGTAACCGCATTTCATCATCCTGCTCAACTAGGCTCAGTATGAAACCTACAGGTAGTTTCATCTGGAATTTTCCATTGAACATTTTCAGACCAAAATTTACTACAGGTACCCAGAACTTCAAAGCAAAAGGGATACTTTGGTCCTGGAAAATAGATTTTTCTCTTTCTACATTGATCATTTCTGGCCTCAAGGAAAGCAGGTCATTTTGTATTTGTATACAGGAATAAATGCTTTACTTTGTGCTATAAAACAAATTATAAGATTAAAAAGATGTCAAGAAAAGAAATCAATCTCTGTGTCTGTTTCAGGTTCTCTCAAGTAATGCTGCTAGTAGTACCATCGCAGCACTGTCACCGGGTGGAACCCTTATGCAGGGAGGGACACAGCAAGCCATAAACCGTAAGTGCGGGGCCTTCTTCAGATGCCAGGGTTGTATTAGCTTTGGTTTGGGGCAGTTTTGGAATCTTCGCGAGGCAGTCATTCTGTGTGTGTGGTGCTAAAGAGGTGAACCAGAGTCTTGTGCATATTAAACTTATATTGTGCCACTAAGGTACACCCTGGTGCCTTGAGCAGTTCTTTTTCAGACTATAGAGGTGGGAAAATAGCTTATCCTGTGGCTTTTTCCTTCTTTTGCAGAGATGGTGCCAAATGATATTCAGTCTGAATTGAAACATTTGTATGTGGCTGTCGGAGAACTACTTCGGCATTTCTGGTCTTGCTTTCCTGTTAATACACCATTCCTAGAAGAAAAGGTGGGAACCAGTCAATTCTAAGCACAACTAGTTACTGTAATAGTCACTCAGGTGTTATTTTTAAATATGAAATATTGAATGTTTACTATGTGCCCGACATGGGTATAACCATTTTGCATATATTATTTCAGTTAAGCCTCATTATCTTTATAGAGTGCGTTCGATTATATTCATTTTATAGGCAAAGAAACTGAGACCCAGACCAATTCCATAACTAATGATCATATGAACTTATCTCCACATGACGGTAAATTGAATAAACACACTCAGTAGAAATCTCATGAGGAAAAAAAGCACATATATAAAATTATTTGGCCAGGCATGGTAGTGCATGCTTATAATCCCATCATTTAGGAAGCTAAGGGGAGGAAAGATTGCCACAAGTTGGAGGCCAACCTGGGCTACACATGGTGAGATCCTGTCTCCAAAAAACTAAAATAAAAATTTTATTTTTTTAATGATTTTATTGGTACATTTTACATATACATTATTACCACATTGAACATTTTTTGTGCCCGTACGTTACATATTCTTGATTCTGATTTAAAATAATGTTAAAGAATTGTTGACTTGGGCTGGGGATTTAGCTCAGTGGTTCAATCCCCTGGTAACCACATACAGTACTGGGCATAGAGACTCACACCCAGCAGCAATCAGTACCACATACCACAGTGCCAGTCATGGTGGCTCATGCCTGTAATCCCAGGACTCAGGCAGAGGCAGGAGGATTGCTGTGATGTGAGTTTGAGGCTGAGCTCAGGGCCAGCCTGAACTACAAAGCGAGACCCTGTCTTAAAAAAAAAAAAAAGAAGAATTGTTGACTTGATATATTGGTGAATAAAGTCTAAAATGAGGACTGGAAACAAATAGCATTAGCTATTCATTGTTTGTTTTTCTTCTTCAAGTGTTTCACACTGAACTAAGGCCTACACAAGCACTCTACTCCTGAGGTATAATACTTTCATTCCCAGTACTAGCTATTGATTTTGGGTTTTTTCTTCCCCCTTCGCCATGGATCAAAGGTACTGCACCACTGAGCCAAAACCTCAGCTCCATTACTACCTGTTTAATACTAAAATCTTTAGAGAAAATCAGAGTTGAGAAGTAGAAAAATATTTGTAGCATTGATTTGTCTTTAAAAGAGAAATCATTAAGAAAAAGTTACAGAACCAGGCATGATTGTGCACACCTGTAATCCCAGTCCTCAGAAGGCTGAGCCAGGAAGACTGTCACATGAGTTTGAGCCCAAATCTGGACTATATAGTGAGTTCCAAGCCAGCCTACACTACAGAACAAAAAAGAATAAATGCTGCTGTTGTGCATAGTAAGGCACATCTCTAATGCCACCTCCTTGGAGGCTGAGACTGAAGGATCACAAGCTCAAGTCCAGCTTGGGCAACTTAGCAATTTATTGAGACACTGTCTCAAGAAAGGGCTGGGAACATAGCTCAGTACAAAGGCCCCAGGTTCCATACCAAGTACCACCACCAAAAAAAAAAAAGCTACCAGGTACGGTTGCATGTCTGTAATCCAATACTCAAGCTGAGGCAGGCAGATCACAATTGGAGGCCAGCATGCACTGCAAGGCCTGCCTAGATTATATAAGACTTTATATCAGAACACATGCAAAGGAAGAAACGTAAGTGCGCAATAAACGTAAGAGGGAATTGTTAGACTTACTAGTATTTAAATAAACCTTCAGGGAAAGACTATTTTTCACCTGATAATTTCCAAAACAGCAAAAACAAAAAAAATAACATGTTGGCTGAGTTAAAATCTTTTTTTCTACTATGTCAGAGAACATAGAAGTTCAGCATTTAGAAATTTACACTATGGAAATGATAATATATATAAAATATTTGGCTACAGAAATGGTCCTCTAACAGAAAAAGTGGTTTGCGGGGCACAGTGGCACAGGCCTGTAATCCCAGCTATTCAGGAGGCTGAGGCCTAACAGCCTCATGATAGAGCCCAGCCTGGGCAATTTAGTGATCCCTACTTTCAAGAGGAAGGAAGCAGAACAAGTGGATATGTGTAGACCTTAGGTATTGGGAAGGGGGTCTGGGAATGGGAGTAGGAAAGAAGAGGGAAGAAGTAAAAAGCGTAATGTTTTAGATGAATATTTACTAGAACACATAAAGTTAAGTGAAATTTTAGAATAATATGTATTTTTTCTATTAGTGTATATACATTTGTGCACACAGAAAATGAATATGATTTACTAACACACATATTAAAGATGATCGCTGAGGTCAGCTGTAGTGGCATATGTCTGTAATCCTAGCACTCAGGATACTGAGGCAGGAAAATTGCCATGAGTTTGAGTCTACCTTGAACTACAAAGTGAGACCCTGTGTTGGGGGGTGCCCAGGAATTTAGCACTAGTGGTACCACGCCTTCCTTGGCAAGCACAAATGCTGGAGTTTGATCCCTATCACTGCAGAGAAAAAAAGATGATAACTGAGTAGGGGATATAATAGGTATATTTTTATTTTCTTGCTTTTGTGTGTTTTAAAATGTTTCTTTCTATGGCAGGAGTCAGCTATCATATGGAAGGTAGGTAGTGTTTGTCTCTTGGTCCCTACAGGTTCTTTGATATCTCTGTGTAATTCGTTATTTCTCATCTCTTTTAGGTAGTGAAAATGAAAAGTAATTTAGAACGATTCCAAGTTACAAAGCTTTGCCCATTCCAAGAAAAAATACGGAGACAGTATTTAAGCACAAATGTAAGACAACATCCTATTTTGATCTCATTTTCCTTTTCTTTACAGTAAAATGATGAGATTAATTTTGCATTCCTTTCAAAGAGTAGATACTGTGTTCTTTTCTGTCACTTGTTACTCGTTTTTGTTTGTTTTTTAAAATTGTAAGGTGCCATGCATTCAGAAAAATACCATGTTCTCACCATCAGGAATAGTGCAGTGTTTTGGTCACTGAGGTGTTCTGGGTGTCCTGTCTAAGGCGCGTGCTATTGCCTCCTAAGTCATGACTAACAAAGCATTTGTAATAATCATCCTTATGTTTTTCTTTATAGCGTTATAGTCTATGCATGTATAGCTAAAAATCTGTATTACTAATTTTAAAAACACACAAAACACACCTGGCAGTAGTAGGAAAGAAAAATTCATTAATTCATGGTAAACTGAAGAACAGTTTCTGGGTTTAGTTCCTTTGATTGTTTACAGCAGAGGAAATTGTTGAGGAAGGGAGAAGTGTGACTTTCAGCTTTGTTTTTAAAGCAGGGCCAAGCAGTTTCTGCAGTACAAATCCTTCCAGAGATAATTTGTGAAGAATAGCATGTACAGACGGAAGATCCAATATTTCAATAACCAGTATAATCAGAAAGGGAGATTCACACTGGAAAGATGTTGTTAGTATTTGTTTCTTAAAAGTTCTAAGTAAGGGGCCGGGGATTTAGCTCAGTGGTTCCAGCATCTGCCTGGCAAGCACAAGGTCCTGAGTTCAGTTCCCAGTACCACATATCATAATACCAGGCATGGTGACTCACACCCACCAGCAACCAGTACCACATACCACAGTGCTGGGTGTGGTGGCTCACACCTGGAATCCTGGAATCCGCACACCTCACACTCAGGAGGCAGAGGCAGGAGGATTGCTGTGAGTTTGAGCCTACCATGAGCTACATAGTGAGTTCTGGACCAGGCTGAGACCCTGTCTCAAAAATATTAAATTTCTAAATGAATTTTCTCAAAGCATAAAAATTGTATCGCTTAAAATTAGAAGTTTAAGTGTCTCATACAACAGATTAAAGGTGACATATACGTTTCTGGTCTTGTGCCTTCTGGTTTGATTCTATATGCCTATAGCGCTGTACTGAAAAGTTTTCTGAGGCCGTGCACAGCCTCACCAGGAGGGTGTGGTATTCATCTACTTGGCACCCTAACTAGCCTTTCAGGCATAGGCCTAAAATTCCAGCACTTTGGGGGTCTCAGGCAGGCGAATGGCAGTCTTAAGCCTGGCCTGGGCTGTCAGCAGTTTAGTGAGATTCAGTCTCAAAAAGATGTCAGCTCCATATGAGAGCCCTCAATTCTAGCTCTAGCACTGAAAAAACAAAGTAACAATAATTGGCACTCTCCAGGCTGCTGTTACTAATCAGTCAGAATGATTAATTTGTATAGTTTCCAAGTAAGATCCCCCTCCAGCCCATAATGATAATAGCCCCAAAATAAGACAGTTGGAGGAAAGAGGAGTCCCCGAAGGTCAGAGCAGCACCTCACACTGTCAGGCAAATGTTTACCACTGTAGCCACACTTGACCTGAATGTGGATTTTTTTCTCCCAATTCCATTCTTAGGTCTAAGATGTTGATGTGCCAAAAAATTTCAGGCATCTTAATATCCATCTCCAGGCTATAGACTTAACAGACTTCCAGCCATGTAAGCCCTGCCCACATCTAAAGAACTGTTGCAAAGACATTCTGCCTCAGCAGTCAGTCTGCTGGCGTGGTGGCACATGCCAGTATTCCTAGCAATCAGGAAGCCAAGAGGGGAGGATAATTGACTTTGAAGGGCCTAAGGTACATAGTGAGTTGGAGGACAGGCTAAAGCATATAACAAGACCTTTCTCAAAGAGTAGAGAGACAGTGTGATCCTGTTGGCTTTTACTTACATCTATGATGAGAACAAAATCCTCCACTCGGATACCTGTAGTCCTGGCTTGAGATGTGCCATCACACTTTGTGTAAAACATTAAAACCACTTAGTTTTTCTGTGGTCTGCTGAGTTACATTGCAGTTCTGAAATGCCAGGACTGAAAAACACTTAGAAAGCAAGCAACTGCTTCATAAAGTTGTGCAGGAGCTTTTGAAAAACAGATTTCTGAAGACTGAAGATACGAGTCAGTGGTGGAGTGCATATTTAGCATGCATGTGGCCTTGGCTTTTATCCCAAACACTGCCAGGAAAAAATTCCCAAGTTGCGTCCCATTTTGCTGAGTCAGAATCAAGAGAGTAGGACTTTTTCAGGTTTTCTGTACCGATAATCCTAACACCACCATCCTGGCATTGGTTAGCAGACCACTGACACCTTAGCTAGCTCTTGTTTGACAGAAGAACCAGGCCTACAATAGTTATAACCGTCACATTGTTCATTGCTGTTAACAGCAGTGTAGACTTGATAGCTCAGGCTGCACAGGTACATTTCCAGCCTCCCCATCTTACTTGTTCCCGTTCCTGTGCAAAATGAGTCTGGTAAAACCTTTGCAGGGGACTTGCACACCGCTTCATTAACTAGGGAGGCCTCCTCAGAGTGGGGCTGGATTCAAGTCAAACGCCCGTGCCTAGTCGTTACATATCTCCACCATGTCCATGTTTTTCAGTTGGTCAGTCACATAGAAGAAATGCTGCAGACGGCCTACAACAAGCTCCACTCATGGCAGTCACGGCGCATGATGAAGAAGACGTGAAGTGTCTGCAGTACTTGGTTTTGGGAGATAGCGAAAACTAATCTGCAGGGACTCTGGAAACCTGGCCTGACAGATATGCAGATGACTACCAAGGAGTAACGAGAAACATCTGCACCGCACCACTCCCAGAGCGGAAGCTATTGTACTTGCACATTGGGAACTGAAAGGAAGGAAGGGACCGTGCTTCAGCTAAACTCTGGGGAGATAAATTAAGGCAGAACCAAAATGAGCTGAGTTGCAAATACATATGTATATATGTGTACATGTATGTGTACATGTATATGTATTTAAAGACTGTTTACTGCAGTTACTCAGGAACTGCTTTTGATTCACAGTAAGCTGCTTTCAGAAATCTAAAAACACTTTTTTAAAGGGTGCATTGATAAAATCAGAGGTTTTTTGGTTTTATTTTGTTTTTCTGTGTAAATTCTTTTTTTTTCTTAAGTTTATGGCACAGGGTAGTCCTTAAGTATTTCTCCTCCATCCTCCACTTGCACCCTGAATTCTAGTTGTACCTTACATCAGCAAGTTAAAGAGATACTTTAAATAAATATAAAGCAGGGGGAGACTGTTGCTTAACCATCAGGAAACAGTTATAGTCAGAAGACATCATTTGGTCCTGTGTTTCCTACGGAAATAAAAATAGTAAATAATTGCACTGAATGTTTGTGGTTGGAATCCCTAAATAAAGGGGGAATATTTGCCGAAAGTCGCGTGGGTTTTAATGCAGAATTTTGTCAGAAGACAATAGTGCTGCATGTTTTTCTTTGAGTGCAAATGTATATTGCTAAGATTTTTTTTAAAGATGGCATGTGCTTTGAAAAGAGGAAATTGCATTTTTAAGAGTTTAAAAATCTTACAAGTGAGAAATATAAAAAGACTTATTTTCACCTCTTTAGAAGAAATAAAAGATGTTTCTCATATCTCCTTTTCTCCAGTATCTGACTGTTACTGCCCTTGGCGTATCGATAATCATTGCATAGTGACTTAAAAAGCCTAAATGCAAAAAAAATACATGTATGTCTTCTCATTTCTGGAATTTGTGCCATATTTTGTTCCTATAGGATCAACTTACTGTTTACCTAAGACTTTAGATGTTTGTATTAAAAACTACACAGAAAGTAAAACTTTTTACAGATACTCTTTGAACTGGAACACAGCTTATGATTTCTCATGTGTGCTAACCTACTCGGGCGGGTTGCTCAAGGACTACCCATTGTTGTTTGTTGTTTTGGATTTTTTATTTGTTTTAGTACATGAAGTTTACATTCATCTTGGGGAGTAGATGCATATAAGGAATGCAGTTAATGTCTTTTATTTTTTTATTCTCTCTACACACCCTCTTTAAATCCCTTTGCCATTTTCATTCTTTTTTTTTTTTTTTTTTTTTTTTTGAGACAGGGTCTCGCTTTGTAGTTGAGGCTGGCCCCGAACTCAGCCTCAAACTCACATCACAGCAACAATCCTCCTGCCTCTGCTTCCTGAGTGTTGGGATTACAGACGTGAGCCACCACACCTAGCACTGTGGTATGTGGTGCTGATTGCTGCTGTGGTGTGAGTCTCCACATCCAGTATTGTATGTGGTTACCGGGGATTGAACCGGGTCCTTGTGCTTGCAAGACAGGCGCTGGAACCACTGAGCTAAATCCCTGGCCCTGCCATTTTCATTCTTGGTGATACTAATCTTAGCTCATGTTCATTACATGTATTATTTACATATACTGAGGTTATTAGATCCATTCTTTAAAAAAGCCATATTATAAGCTGTTACCCACAATATAATGATAACAAAGGCCAAAACCAAACAGAGCTGGTAAAGGAGAAACCACATTGCCTTACACATTCACTTAAAGTGCTTTTTAAATGTGTTATTACCACAGTTACTCTAACAACAATGTCATAAATAGAACTTTGAAAATAAGTCTGTTGAGAAGAGCAGACAGTCGGATGCAATGTTGTGTTGAATGCTGTGTTAAAGAAATGATACAATGAAGGATAAAGAGGAAAAGACAGTTTGGGGAAATGTGGGTGAGTTTACTAAAAGTAACATTTTAGTTCATCTTTGGAGATTGAAATTGATTTCCCAGAGAGAAATCTTTTAAAAGTTCTAGACGGGGAGCATGGTGAAGTCTTAAAGACTTACTGTGTTAGGGAATCAGGAAGAATTTATTTAGAATCAAGCTTCATTGTAACAAGTGAGGCTGGAAGATTGGGGGTTTTGTTGTGTTGTTGGATTTTGTTTGTTTTTGAGATAGGGTCTTGCTTTTGTAGTTTAGGCTGGCTGACCCTGCGCTCAGCCTTAAACTCATAGCAGTCCGTCTACTTCTGCCTCCTGAGTGTTGGGATCACAAGTGTGAGCCATCATGCCAGGCACTGTGGTATGTGGGTCTGATTGCCGGTGGACGTGATTTACCACACCCGCCATTGTCGTATGTGGTTACCAGGGATTGAACTTGGGCCCTTGGCATTTGCAAGGCAGGAGCTAGAACTACTGAGCTAAATCCCTGGCCCTGGAAGATCATTTTTATTCAAATTGTGAATTGCCTGTGTGTCAAGGTAAGATTCTCAGACCTTAACCACTAGGCCTAGGGGACCTGAGAAAAGTTTGAGCATACAAATTGTTTTCGTGGTTTAAGGTTCTAGCAATTAGAGAAACTGAAACTTTGAAATAATCCCAAGTGGAAATTAGGTCCAAAAAGTAGAGTGCTAATAAATGGGGTGGGATGTGAATAGAAATCATAAGGTGTATGTGGCCTAATCTTACAGGAGTGTAGGCATCAATACTGGTTGCCCCAGAAGTACCTTTTCATTTTGTGTGTAGCTTACCTTTGAAATAATTGAACTTTGGAGTTCTTTAAGAACTGTAGGCAGATTCCCAGGGGTATGGTTCAGGAGGCTGAGGCAGGAGGACTGTTAAATTCCAGGGTAGTCTAGATTATAGAGCAATACACTGTTTTAGAATTTAGAAATAAAAGTTTTAGTCTGTTGTTTGTGGTGATTAACTTGATGAGCATTTTTAAATCTGATGCTGGCTAAAGAACAATTTTTTTTTTTAATTTTTTTGAGACAGGATCTCATTTTGTAGCTCAAGCTGGCTCACTATGTAGCCCAGACGAGCCTTGAACTCACAGCAATCCTCCTGTCTCTGCCTTCCAAGTGCTGGGATTACAGGCATGAGCCACCATGCCCTGCAGTGTGGTGTGTGGTACCTGGGGTTGCACTTGGGACCTTGCACTTGTGAAACATGCTGGAACCACTGAGCTAAATCCCCAGCCCAATAAAAACAAAAATTTTTAAGAAGGGGTTGGGGATATATTCCACGGCAAAGGCCCTGGCTGGATTCTATTCACAGTACCAGAAAAACACTCCTTCACCTGGGCATGATGATACACACCTGTATTCTGTTCAGAGGGTATGGCTGGTGGATTGCAGATTCAAGTCCAAGCTGAGCAACTACAAGACCCTGTAAAAAATATTAAAAGGTTTAGTAGGGATGTAGCTCCATGTGCATCAGGTCCTGGGTTCAGGTCCCATTGCTGCAACAAAAGAAACAGCTGTGTCTGTCTCCTGGAGCCCTCTGTCCTTGCCCCACCGCAATCCCATTATGGAAATGGTTGGAATGAGGACAGATGTGGGTGCCTAGGAGCCACCACACACTAGCGTTGTGCCAGACGCTTCTGCGTGTCACTTCACTGAGCAGCCAGTGGACAAGACTATAGATGACTTACACATTAGAAATGGTTTCCAGGGGCTGCAGGGCAAGGCCCTGGATGAGATAGTTACCAGCACCCACCCACACACCTCTAGAAGTTAGTCCACCCCCAGGTTCACACAGCCAGTGGGGCAGACCTGGGACTTGCCCTGAACTGCTAAGGTTTCTCTGACTGCTTAGAGGTACGTCTGAAGATGGAGGTTTTATTCTTACACCCAGGCTTCCATTGCCTGGTTTTCCCCTTGTGACCACTCTTGTTCTTTCGGTGGTGTTTGCAGATCATGTGATGGGCTTAGTTGCCTCAGGACACATTGGCCAGCAGGCTGTCCAAGGTGAGGTGAAAACCTGGCTTGCCATAGGAGAGTTTGTTCTGTAAGAAAGGTTAGTAGTGTTAGACTGCTTTGGACTCAATACTACACACCAGTAGGTGCCATGTGGTGCTCAGCCCAGAACAAAACTGAACATTAGTCCTGGAAAAATAGCCTGCACGTTGGGCTGAGGACTTAATGCAGACAGCCACGTCTTGTTGGCGCATGTGCCCTGTCGAGCTGAGGCCCCTGTGGTGGAAGGCTGCCCGATGTAAACTTAGATTCGCTGCCTCCAAGTGGAGACTTGACTGATGGAGTTCCTCAGCATTACCTCTGCCCTTTCCCAGTTTAGCTCCTTCAAGACTCAGCTGTTCTCCCCTTCTTGAGGCCAGGGAAGACTTAGTTATTTTCAGCTCGAAGTTGTCCAGAGCTGGAACGTTGCCGAGGACCTAGCTAAGGAGTGATCAGCCTTAGTTTGAATATCTGAAAGTCACAGAAAAGACTAGAAGTCATACTATCTGGTGGCCTTTTATGTATCTTTCTCAGACGCCTAATCCATAATGACAGCAGTGGGATGGTGCCTGTTTCAGTCCGGCTCCTCCCATCCTTCCTCAGGAAAACCCAACCCCCACCTTGCCACGCCTGCCACACGCTGTGGTGTAAGGAAACAAGGTGGGCAAAGTTGAAGTATGAACTCCGGCTTAAATTTAACTTAATCTGATGTCACAGAATAAGCAGCAAAATGATAGACTTGAACCATACTCATCAGTGTGAAGAGAGTGAATACAGGTTAAAAAACAAGACTTAGGTGTGATGGCACACCCCTGTCATCGGCTGAGGCAGGAGGATTACAAGTGCCCGACTGGGACAACTTGGCAAGATCTTGTGTCAAAATAAAATCTGTCAAGGGCCCGGCTGGGGATGTGGCTTAGTACAAAGGCCTGGGATTAATCCTCAGTATGCAATGTCTGTGTACATAAACACACAAGCTATATGCTATAGTCACAGGAACGTCTATGTCTGTACTTAACCTCCCTATACCTGCTTCCTATCTGGTGTCTTAATTCCAGTTCACTAGATATAGAGTTCAAGGCCTTTAGTAATCAAATTTATTTCTCACAGGTCCTGGTACCTTATTTACCCCTAAGTCTCCTTGTAGTACGAGTGTACTTTTCTCTGGACAGTTTTCCATGCTCGTACTGTTTGTCTAACCAGCAAACAGCTTTTTCTGACAAAGCGACAGATACCTGTGCTAGAGGCCAGGCCTTCAGGATAATCCTCAAAAGGGCCTTAGAAGAACCCCATCTCCTTGGAGGTTGCTCCTCGGTATTATCATCTCATCTGGCATCTGGCTAGCAAGAGTAAGCTGGGCTGGATACAAACCCTGTGGACTGTACCTGTACCAACCAGGTATTTATTACCCCGGAGCATTTGGATCCCCAGAACAGGGAGCAGAGTGTTCCGTGGCCTTTGTGGCATTTATTGACACTGACAACAGTGGAGATGGCTTCCAACAGAGCACAGACTGTGGACTTAGGCTGTTTGAGTTCAGATCCCAGCTGCACAGCTCATTAGCTGTGTGACCTTGAATGATGTGCTCAATCTGTCCCCGCAGAGTCTTGATCTACACAGTGATCCTAGCACATGACTGATAGGGCCTGGAGGATAGCAGACATGCTCGGAGCAGAGTCCAGTGCAGGAAAAGGGCC